>SRLM01004330.1:0-16958 GCA_015708895.1 Populus ilicifolia
GCAATATAAAAAATACCTATTAACACTAATTTTAAATTGTTTGTTTTTAAGGATATTTTTATTGTTTCATTGTATATCTTAAGATGAGAAAAAATTTATTTGTTCTTGATTAATCGGTAATGATTGATGAGCTCTATTGTCCTTGATGGCTAATGTTAGGTTTTTTCGGTTGAGTAAAATTGTTATTTTATTGATACAATGAACAATATAGATGAAAATAAAGTTAATATTTTTTCCCAATTATTTTTTTTTTAATTTTTTATATGTTTTACTTTAGTTCGGTGGAACTAATTTTGAATAGTTCCACCGGATTGGAAACATGGCATATTCAAAGGCAGACACATTTCTTGGGCAGTGCATAAGGGAACTTCTTTAATAGACATATTATAGAATGGGTGATATTTCCAAGTGATTTTGCCATTTGCAAGTTGACTTTTATCAAGATTCTACTCACTATATAAACAATGATTGTAAATCCAGTTGTCATCTGTAAACCAAGTCAACAATTTCAAAACGTCAACATGTATATGCATAACGGTTATTAAAAAAATAAAAAATCCACTTTGTTCAATTTGTTTCATGATTGGCTAGTCAAGCTAGTCTAATTTTGTTGCAGCCATTTATTTATTTTTATTTATTTGGGAAATTTGTATTATTAGTTTTTTTTCCAATTCAGTATATTAAATAATTTCATTTAAAAAAGCCCTTTTTTCTTCATATTCAAATGACATAAAAGCCAATTTTTAACAATTAACTTCAAATTCGGGTTTTTTTAATTGATATTATATTTAATAATAAATAATTTTTCTTTCAATTAAAATAAATCTTCTAATTTGACAAAGTAAAATAAAAATAAAAATTATTTAGCTTATAATTAATATTTAATTTTTCATTATATGATTATGTTAATTTGATTAAAATAACAAATCTTTTTATTTTATTAATAATTTATTAATTCAGATTTATAGTTTTGACTAGTCTAAACTTGTTTAATTTTGTTTCAGGCCCTTTATTTTTCTTATTTATTTGGGACATTTGCATTGTTAGTATTTATTTTTCAATTTATTTTATTTGTTGTTTTATATATAGTAATGATTTTTTTTTACCATGTCAATCAAATACTTTCATTTAAAAAAACTCATTTTTGCTCAACTTTGAATAATCAACTTCAAATTATAATTTTCCTTAAAATGATATTGTATTTAATGACAAAGAATTTATCTTTCAATTAAAATAAATCTGCTCATTTGAAAAATAAAAATAAAAATTATTTAGCTTATAATTAATATTTAATTTTTCATGAAATGATTATGTTAATTTGATTAAACTAATAAATCTTTTTATTTTATTAATAATTTATTAATTCAGATTTGTAGTTTTGACTAGTCTAATATAATTATTCATGACCACCAGCTCATGTCGTGTATGGTGACAATTTATTTTTTCTTTCACACGCTCTCCTCCCCTTTCTCTCTCTCTTATACATCTTTTGCCTTTGTCTATTCTCTTTTTCACTATATAAATTATACTATACATATTCATGGAGCTTTATGAGTTACGAGGAGCACTACAAGATTTCACAGTTTTACCAACGGAAAAATTCCATCGATATGTGATTAGAAGTTTGTCGGTGATTTCTTTACCGATGTCATTACCGACGGATTATGTCCGTTAGGTTACCTTTTGTAGATGATTTAACATTCTGTCGCTATATCAGTCAGCAAAACAAATAAATCATTTGCCGATGGAATTTGCGCTAAAAAAAAAAGATTTTCGCTTGAATATACTAACGGATCTGTATTCCATTAGTTATATCATGATTTATCAACAAAAACTAACTGTCGGTAGGGCTATCGGTGGGTGTATGAAATACCGACCGAATATATCCGTCTGTAAATTCGTCGGTAAGTGTGGTAGTTACTGTTAAATGTTGATGGAGTCATTCCATCGGTAAGTCAGTCGGTGAGTGTATGAAATACTGATCGAATATATCCATCTATAAATTCATCAGTAAGTGTGGCAACTACTATTAAATGCTGATAGAGTAATTCCATCAACAAGTCGGTCGGTGAGTGTTTAAAATACTAACCGAATGAATCCGTCAGTAAAATCACTCATAATTGTTTTTTTTCTAATTTTTTTTAAATAATTATTTAGGATATATAATATAAAACTATATAAATTAATTGTAATACAAATCAATTATGCAAATAAAAATTATATTAAAAAAACAAAGTTAAATAATATTCATTACAAACTGAATATGTTTCAAAAAAAATATTAAATGAAGTTTTAAAGTTAAATAATATTTTTTACAAATTAATATAAAGGTGGAGCTGGAGGAGAAGGAGGAGATCCTGGAGGAGGCTGGTGGTTATACAGCCAAAAAGGATTACACGCACATGTTCCATTATTTGCCATGTTCATAACCATTTCGCAGAGCTATTCGTAAGTTGATTTTTATTGTTCATACTCTGCTTTTTGTTGCGCTTGAGACGCTTTGAGTTGCATGTACTCCACTGATAGGTGGTCGCATTTCTCGGTGAGCTGAGTCGTGTGTTGCTGTAAGACCTCAAACTCCTTAGATTTAGAGCTCGATATTGATTGGGAGCTCCGAACGATTGAAACACTATGAATCCACTACAAGTTGTTGATTGTAGTGTTGGAGAGCCCATAAACCTGATTTTTATCGGGTCCACCTGAGGAGCCAACCTTTATCCACAAATCCGGATTGAATTCTGAATGGTTCAAAATATCATCCCTGTATCTCTCCCTCAAATGATTATTATAGGTCTTCTGGAAAAAAAAATAGGAATCATCATATTCAATTCAATAAACATAATAACTTACAAAATGAAATGGTTGAACAAACATACCATGAAATATTGAGCATAGTTATCAATGAACTGTTGCACCGCCTACTAGCGGTCTTGACTCAGCACATGTATCTCCACAAACAGCTCCATCGGGCTCGGCTCACGTCTAAGAAACGCAGCCTATAATGAAAAAAGATATATTAAAAACAACTGAGTTTAACAATATATTTTATTTAAATTAATCTTACCATCTGGATCGTGAGCGTCTTGTGAACTGCTCGGATGTCGCGTGCTCAATATAGTGCAACCATATATCTTCCGAGATGTATACCGGTCCCTCCAAACTGCAACATCGTTCCAACATTGGAAACCCCTATCTCTCGTGGGCTTTTTTTATAATTTTTTTTTATGCTTCATATCAAAAATCACGCAACCAAAAATTACATTTCAAAACATAAATTTTTTATTTAAAAAAATCTTGTATTGTTTTCGATCTTACCTAGTTGCCGCGTGATTTTCCCACACCCTCCTCACAACAGTGTTATACTGACTGTTCCAGCAGAATTTGTAATGTGTATAAATGAACAAGTTTAAATAAAAATAATAATTTATATATAATTATATTAATAAGCCAAAAATTACAAATTAATACCAATCTCAAACCTGTTAAACCATGCATTGATTTGAGGCATCCATTTAGGATGCTTGGATATTTGACTCCATTGAAATAATGGAATCTTCATCGACAATTTAAACGCCGATGATATTACTCGGGTGGCTTCAATATTTGTGAACCTGAAAATAAATGAAATAAATTCAGTAGTGATTATTTCATAAATTATGTTGTAATTTAAAAAAAGAACTAAAACCTTAATAAACTTACATTGAAAGGTCATCCTGCCATTGTGCCTCGTAATGGCGGGTAAATTGATTCTACAGTGAAGGTCCACCACTCTGCGCTGTGAAGTAGCATTGGAAAAGGCAGCATCGGTTGACAGTGCAGGTGGTGTAGGTGCCTCTTCTTCAGAGGCACCTAAGAAAATATCATCATCACTGCTAGACAAACTAGCTGCAACCATATATAAGAGCGACTAGCTCTGGTTTTTATTTTACGCATCTACATAATTTTATTCAAATAATTATATAATTAAATTCAAATGTTTTTAAAAAATTCGACAGCACCTCCCCTATACTGGATACTACCCAAATTCACAAACCTGCACATATTAACAATAGCCACAACCAATTTACCTAATCTATACTAATTATTCCAACATATTCAATTCCTAATCCTAAGGTAAATTCAACATTAAAAATTACAATTCAACAAATTATTCAATAATTATGCCAATACAACAAAACAATAAATTAAAAAAACTCTAGAATAATAATCAAAATAAATGGCAAAAATTAAATCCAAATCATGTAATAATAAAGTATTCAATAATTATCCTAGGATAAATTCAACATTAAGAATTATAATTCAACAAATTATTCAATAATTATGCGAATACAACAAAACAATAAATAAAAAAAAATCATTAAAATCAATTCTATGGTAAATTCAACATTAACAATAAATATTCAACAAATTAACTAATAATAATTATGCCAAAACAAGAAAAAAAATATTTAATAAATTCAAAAAAAAGTATAGACTTTATCTACATTAAAAAAATACACCAAAACAAAAAACATAACAAAAAATAGCAAAAAAAAACTACTAAAGTAAAATGAAAAAGAAGAAATACTAACCTTTTAAATTAATGAGATTCACGATAAAAAATGCTTAAGATCACCGGTGAAGAATGAAGAGCAGCATAGAGATGAAAAGAATGGTGAAAAACTGATGAGAAAAGAAAATGAACTGAAGAGGTGGTCGGGGGCACTTATATGCTAGTTTTACCGACAGATTCACTGACCGTCATATGCTAGTTTTACTGACAGATTCCCCGACGGATAGAAAATTAATTATTATTTTTAATTTATTCCATAGGTGAGGTGTAAAAATCCATTGGTAAATTTTGAATTTCACACCAAAATTTTTAATGTCCCTCCATATTTTTCGTAGTCCATCGGCAATATGACATGACTAGAGATGCATTTAATGCACAATGCTTTGAAATGTGCGCGGTCTGTTGGTAAGTTTGTTGGTAAAATTGATCCGCCACTAACATTCTAATGGACTTACTTCATCGGTGTTGTTGTCGGTGATGTGGAGGCATTTCAAGTAATTATTTTTTAATTCTATGTGAAATGCCGACGAACTTAAGACCGTCGGTGTTGTGGTGGCATTTCAAGTAATTATTTTTGAACTCTCTGTGAAATTTCAAAAGACTTAACGTCGTCGGTGATGTGGTGACATTTTAAGTAATTATTTTTGAACTCTCTGTGAAATGCCGATGAACTTAACACCTCGGTGTGGCCGTCGGTGATTTGTTGGCATTTCAAGTAATTATTTTTAAACTTTCTGTGAAATGTTGACAGACTTAACGTTGTCGGTGTGGCCGTCGACGATTTGATGGCATTTCAAGTAATTGTTTCATGTTACAAAATATATCATCCATGATCAATAATTATTTCAAGTAATTATTTATTAATTGGGGCATTTAAACTAATTATTTCAAGTAATAAATATTTTGTGTTTCAAAACATATCATCCATAATCTAAATTACATGAAAAAAAGGTTTTACATATAGCTTCATTTTGGTAGTTAGTCAAAAATTTTGTCTTCATCATCATCAATTAAATTATCATCACCTTCCTTATAATCTTCAATACGAATATCATCTTCTTCATCGATAGTTGCTTGTCTGCTAGAGCTTAAAACAAAATTAAACTCCTCTGCATCAACATCAACAAGACTATCATAAAAAATATAAAAAATTGAATTTTCTTCTAATTCAATTGAAGAAGCGACTTGATATGGTTCAACCACCTCACTAACTTGAAAGACTTCATTTCGCACACTTGTGTCTTCGTTCTCATCCTGAACAACCTCGACACGACCTTGGGGTTTCATTTTTAAAATGGACAACCAATCCACTCTTGAACGATCCTTTCTAAATGAAAGGGTGTATGTGTAATAAACTTATTGGCATTGCTTTGTGAGAATAAAGACATCGTTTATGTTGCGGAGTCTAGCTTTTGAGTTGATTTCAACCAAATTATAGGGCAGATGAACTTTGATTTCTCTGTCAATCGTGTCATACCAATAGCATTTGAATAAAAACACTTTATTCTGCTTGTTATGATATTGCAGTTTGACAACCTCTTCTAATCTACCATAGTAGTCAACTTCTAACTCATTACTAGTGGATCCCTTAACACAAACACCGCTGTTGTATGTCTTTCTTTCTTGCCCGTATTCTTCAGTATGGAAAACATATCCATTGATGAAATACTTGTTATAGCACTTACATTTTCTTTCAAACCCCAGGCTTAGTAAAGACAATGACTTAGGTGCACTCCTTCCCATTTGATAAACCTTATATGTAATGTACATCAATAAATAGTAAATAAACGAGAATTTCATAATGACATGCATACGCACAGTAATTTTACAAGTTAGAATGAGTTTGTGATAGTGCTTATATATGTTCTGAACCACGTGACAAACTGCTCATCTTGTAATTGAAAGATCTGGGATTCGATCAGCTATGAGTTATTGGAGAGCAAAGATTATCGATATTGTCTGCAAATGATAATGAGTATATGATATTACAATATATAATTAACAGTATATTACTAACAAAGTTTAATTAGTATAAACTTACTGAATAAAAGGTCTCAACTCATCATAGTTAAATAGAATATAGTTGTGTGCTTATTTGAACTCTATTTATGATAAATATCTTCCTCTTACAACATTTTTAGGTGTGGGTCATTTAGTATTCCAGAATATCGACAAGTTCCCACTGGAAGACACTTCACCACCATCATCATGCCGGGGGACGCGATTGATTCTCGTTCTCAGATGAGGTTCAAAATAGTACGAGATACATGTTGAGATCTCCTTAACAATATAGGCCTCACATATCGAAGCCTCAACATGCGCCTTTTTCTTAACCTTTTTCTTGAGATTAAACAAGTACCTGCATTGAAATATTAATCAAGTATTTTCAAATAAAAAAACATATAAAATACTTTTATATATGAATTACATTGCAACTGTAATATCTAACCATTTGAATGGGTACATCCATCTATATTGGACCAGTCCTCCAGCTTTTGCCTCAAACGGTAGATGTATAAGGAGATGCTCTATTGAGTTAAAAAATGATGGAGGGAATATCATCTCAAGTTTGCATAGTGCTTCAACAATATTTATTTGAAGCCTCTCAATGTGATCAACATTCAACTTGCTGGAGCATATATCTATGAAGAAATGATCGGTTTCCATAAGTGCATCCCATATTCCCTTTGCCAACAAATCATGAAAAGCTAATGGGATGAGTGCTTGCATAAACATGTGGCAGTCATGACTCTTCATTCCATACAATTTACAATCTTTTATATTAACCAGTCGTGATATGTTCGATGCATGTCCATCCTGAAAATGCAAACTCTTAAGCTATTTGTAAACTAGCAGTTGTGCGTTTTTCTCTAACATGAAGCTTGCTCTTGGTTTTGCAACCCATGACTCATCATAAAATAACTCCATATTTTTACGGTTACAATATAAAGCTATATCCAATCTAGCATTGATTTTGTCCTTTGTCTTTCCCTTTATATCCATAACGGTGTTAAAAATGTTCTCAAACATGTTTTTTTTTATGTGCATGACATCAATGTTATGGCAGAGCAGATTGATCTTCTAATAACGAAGCTCTCAAAAGATACTTCGCTTTATCAAATTATGGGTCAAACCAAAACCAAGAAACTTTTGCTTACCTGATTGAAGGCCAAACACAATGTCACCGTACTCTGAGACAACATCATACAATTCTTCACTAGAAAGACGTGGGGATGCAACATCTTTTTCAACTTTACCAACAAAAAAATCTTTTATGTTCTTTCTATACCTGTGATTAACTGGTAAGAAGCGACGGTGACAGTAAAAAAAAAGAAGCTTTGCCTCCATTTGCTAGCGTGAATGCCTTATTGTTTTCTATGCAGTATGGACATACGAGTTTCCCATGCATGCTTTTACCAGAAAGCATTCCATAAGCTGGAAAATCATTGATAGTCCACATCAAAGCCACCCTCATAAAGAAATTTTATTTCCTTGATATATCATAAGTTAAAGCTCTAGAGGACCACAACTGCACCAATTCATCAATCAACGGTCAAAGATAAACATGTATATTCCATCCCGAGCTATTTGGACTGGGTACGATAGTAGATATACACATGAACTCCAACCTCATACACATTCTTGATGGCAAGTTATAAGCTGTGAGTATGACCGGCCAACAAGAATAAGGAGTAGGAAATGACCCAAATGGGTTGAATTCATTTGTACACAACCCAAGACGCACATTCCTTGATTCAATTAAAAAGTGAGGATGAACACTTTCAAAGCATTTCCATGCTTTGTCGTTAGAAGGATGAACCATCACTCCATCAACAGCATGGTGTGCTTGGTGCCATGTCATATGCTTAGCAGTCCATGGTGACATGAATAACCTCTGCAGTTTAGGTGTGATTGGGAAGTATCTAAATTTTTTATATGCCACCAGAGTCTTTCCCCTGCTAGTTCTAGGTTTGTAACAGGAATACCCGCATGTCATATACTCGATCATCTCAGCATTTTCAAGGTAGTATAACATGTAAAAGTCAGGGCACATGTCAATTTTCTAGTATCCTAAACCGAGAGGTTTCATCATGAACTTCGGAGCATAGAAGTTCTCTTTCATCATGTTTTCTTTAGGTAAAATGCTTCTTGCCCATTTAATAATCTTATCATACCCGACCTCACTCAACTCGTACTTTAACTTGATGGTGAACATCTGTGCTATGGCTAATAATTTACTGTGGTTCACGTAACCATCCCATAATGGTTTGTCAGAATCTTTCATCAAATCAAAAAACTTAGCTGCATCTACATTATATTCTTCTTCTATGATTGGACATTGACTAACATTACCTTGATTCATTCTCATTACATCCATAACCATGTTTCTGTAAGGATTAGTGTTATCATTCTCGTTGTTAGCACTAAAAGTAGACCAAACCACCGTTTTTTTCATTCTCCTCTCACTAACATATACTTCTCCATATCCATACAAACACTGGTAATTCTCTATAAACCTTTTGTGTAGAAGATGTATCGTTATAACATCTAGATTCAGAGATATTGTAGAATGACATGCAAGCGAGTAACACTCGTACTTTTACGTTTAGAATGAGCTAAACAAGTTCATTATCACATGTGGTGCTCTAAACGGGGTTCCTATCATCATTGATATTTATCTTAGTCTCACTTATATAACCCAAAAATATTTAGGTATTAGACAAGATCCATAACTCTACAAGCATCTAAACATTACCCCCATCAAGTGGGAGATTCTTCATTTGGTCATGAAATACTACATGCTTAACTTTTAAAAAATGGTGTCTCCATGAAAATAAGTTTAGACCCTCGAGCGAATATATAAAATATTATAAGCATTATAAAGTTCTTTATAGAAGCCAATGATGCTATGTACAAAGTTATTCTAATAATGCTTTATGGATTTGCATAAGCATGGTACCATAGTTTGTCCCTAGCACTATCCTTTTTTTTCATAATCTCAACTTCAAACCCATCTCTCACTTTAATAGAAGCATTCTAACTAAAACCAAAAATCATCACTGAGCTCATCATCATCACACAGCGAGAAGATGAGAGCATTAAAGTTTATCTATAAATGTTCAATAAAGAAACACCCAACATGAAAAAACTTTCTAAACTTATAGCTATAGAAGCTTTGATTAGTGGAGTATATAATTATTCCTTATAAGAAAAGTTATACATTCTCCCAAATAGAAATCTTCTGAACATCCAACAAGCAATAAAAAATAATATTAGGGTGGGAAAGGCTGGCATGATGAGACAATAAAACTCTTATTTCCATTCATATGGAGTATAATTTCTTTAATATCACCAATCTCTAACCATAATATCTAAAAAGAGAACCAATTGGTATATTTGTGATCGTATGATATTTTTTAAGCTCTTAATTACTACTCTAACCACTACATAAACTAAGTTTCTAGCTACCATCAAAGATAAAAAAATTTATACAATAACAATTGAAAAAAATTTACCCTATGAAAAGTGGCATGAATTGAAAAAACCTTAATAAATTTTGTTTTTTCACTTTGATCATTGACATGATACTAAAGAATATCATACCTTGAAAAAAGATAAAAAAAAAAAAAGGATTTATTATTAGAGGTTGCCTTTATCAATTCATGAAGAAAAAAAATTGAGCATGAAATGAAGTTAGTCTACATATTTAATGATCTAACTAAGGTTAGATAATCTTTAAATTAGCTATAGGAATGATATCTCTGTTTTTAAAGTTTTTAAATAAAAATAGTATCTTTTTCATATCTCTAATGTCTTCAACAATAATCTTTATTAAAATCTCTAAATATGTTTTCATGAAAATCCTCATAATGAGATCTTCATGCCATCATTGAATCTCTATATGTTTCTTCTTGAAAATCTCTAATATGAGATCTTCTTGTCCTTAAACATGTCTCATTTGAATCCTTAAATATGTCTTTAATGTCTTTAAAAGGATCACGAATATTTCTTTTAGTCCCTACAACCATTTATCTTTAAAAAGATTGGGTTCCCTTCTCTAAGTATTTGTGAACACTTGCTTCCAAAAATATCAAGGGTCTTTCTTCATGATTACTCATGGAACATTTTTTTTTAAGTCTTAAACGCAGACACTGACCATATTATTTACATTTACACTTACTTCTTATTACTATATTGCTTTTTTAACAAAGCAACACAATTAAACTATTTTTTCTTTTGCAAAAACATTAAGAAAAAAGTATGAGAAGTTTTTGATACAAAACAAAACAGTAACATCATTTGTATAAAATAAGTTTTATTCCTTCATCTCTACTAGTTAAATCTTTCAAACATATATGTTTAAAAGCTTTGGGTGGCAAATGATGGTGTAAAAAAAGATAAAGAGATGAAAAAATGAATTCGTGAAGTATCTCAAAAGACTACACACACCCATGAGTGTGGCCACCACTTATAACATGTTGTTTGGGCCACCAAACAACTATATTTTATCCTTCTCACTCTCATGTTTTTCTCTCATATGTTCTCTCTCCTCATTTTTATCATATATCTTTTGATTTCTTTTTTATTTTCACTACAAATATTACACAATACATAAATGCTAAACTTTTTTTTAGTTATAAGAAATCAGTGTTAGGTATCACTTATGCACAAAAGATTTTTATGATTAATTAGTATATTCTTTGACATATTCTTTATATGTTTTTGTATATAGGGTCAATACTATTTTTTCTAGCTAATGGTTGATAATGCAAATACGAACCACTTTTTTATGCAAATCAAACACCATTTTTTCTATACCAATGATTATTTTTAACCAACCATTTTATCAATAACATGCTATAAATTACATCCAATTATGGGATCAATATTTCTACCAATCAATTTTCATGCAATTCTTAAAATGAATTAATATTACCAAACTTTATAAATATATTGGGTCACTAGGTAAATAAAACGAAGTCATAATTTTCTCAAACTCAACACTTTTATACACTTGCATTTTCTCTTAATTCTTTTAATATATTTATTGACTTAAGCATTAAAGAGTCGTTAGATAAGAAACTTGTTTTCTAAGGAAAAATTTCAATCACAGGTGAAGCTTAATAACTAAGAAGTCTATATTAAACCTATTGTCTTGTCTTAGGATCATAGGCTATGAAAAGCCTATTTTAAATGTGAAGTTTTTCTTGACTTTATCAAAATTCTTTGTGATTTTGTTTTTGAAATTCCCTTGTCTTAATTAATTGTTGGCTTTAATGAAGGTAGATGTTGTTTTAAAGAAATATATTTATAAAAAAAACTTGTTTTTTATTTGAACTTTACTTTGAAAGTTGATGAAGTTGTGAAAACTTTATACTAAATTGGGCTTTTTAATATTGCATCTTGGACTCATAAAGTGGTTGGGCTTGACCATTAATTGGTGATGTAATGGGGTTACTTCCACACTCTCCTATAAAAATAAGTTTTTTATTAAAATATGAAACTCTTTGATGATTAAGTTTGTAAATATAAGAGAACAAATAATGTATAGGAAAATAAAGGAGAGTGATGAATGTAGAAGATTGTATATTTATTCTTATATGAACTTGTGTTATATATGACATTCTATCTTGTGTAGTTATTCTTTGTTTATATGGTGACTTAAGGTATTTATAGACTTTAGTCATGTCAACTTACCTCATAAAGAATAATGTAATAAAGGATAATAATAACTTTCCTCACAATTACCTTATAAGAGTGAACAAAAACAAGTTAACTATTATTGTATCTCATTATGCCATTAGTGAAAAGATAAGCATTTGCCATTAATGAAAAGATAAGCATTTACAATTGATTGGTAAGAAAGGTAGGTAACTATTCTTAAGTATAGTGTGGTATTAACTTTCTTAAAACTTGTCATTTTACATTATGGTGCGTGCTCGTAGCTAAGATTTTGCATGGTACTAGATTGACGTCTAAATATTCTTTTATAGCCCACTAAGGACAAGGGTAGTTTATTTTGGCTATCACAAACAAATTGAGCTTTTTTTTCTTCTTTTTTCATTAAAGAAGCTTTGCTAATAAATATTATGATGTAACTGAAAGCTAAAGACATCAACAAATAAAGAAAGAACATGGGAATTTTAATGAGCGAAAAAGGCTAAAATTATGAATTTCAAGTTTGTAGGTTTTATTTTCTTTTGAATAATCATCTTTTAGGAAGTTTGTAAAGTTTTAAATAGACCAGAAACACTATGTCAACTAGAAAACAAAATAAAAATTAGAAATTATAAAGAAAAGAAGTATGAAATCTAAAAAGAATAAGGAAAATCACAAAAATGTCAAAACCAGGACCTCAAACAAGATTTTAAAAATCTAAAGATCCGACGGTCAACATATCTACTCGAAGGAAAATGGTTTTTAAAAATTTCTTTAAAAATTTTAGCACGATCTTAACAGTTGTATCAAAAGTTTTGATACTTTTAAACAGCTATTCTATACAAGCACGATCAAACTTTCTTTTAAATTTAGACTTATCTCATTAATTTAAAAATATATCTGTTAGGTCATTCATAGAAGCAACTCATCATTTAATTATAGCAAACTCACACCTATGTATCTGGAATTACCCGTTATCGCCCATCTGTGTAACATTAGTTTCATGATAATTGGTCTGTTATGGCTTCTCGATATGCATTTTAATGCACTTTCAAATGAGTCAGGCAAAAGTGAAGGCATAGTTATTTTGATGCAAAGACGTGCCCTTGATTGGAAGGTCTGGACTGATATAACATATCAATAAGGCAATAGAAAAGGCATTGTTATTTTGATACAGAGACGTGCCCTTGATGGGAAGGTCTGGACTGATAAAACATATCAGTAAGGCAAAAGAGAAGACATTGTTATTTTGATGCAGAGACGTGTCCTTGATGGGAAGGTCAGGACAGATAAAGTTTTGTGGGGCAAGTACACTTATGTCTTCACTCCTATAGGTCCACTGGAAAAAAAAGACTTGTGTTTCCACATGTTTAAGTGAGATATTGTGTTACTTGTTGGTTACCTTGTTTAATGCACAGTAAACACAAGTATGGACGGGAAGGCATCCCTTACTTGAACTCCTATGATATCCAGACCCTCATTGTCAAGGCCTAAGACACCATCAAGCTTGACTTGGAGAACAACAATGTAATTGACTCCATCAAGTGTGATGCCGGGAATGTTGTGAAAGAGGCTGGGTTAGGAGTAATCAAGAACAGGGAGAAGCACAAAGGAAGCTTTGAGACAATCCACATTCAAGAAGCCACTGGCCATGAGTTTGCCACTCGCCTAGGTGACATGTTCACCATTGAAACAGGCATCGAACTGCAAGTTTTTTCTTCCCAAGGGAAAGGATATCACATTGTCCATCATCGAGGAGCGCCCTAAAGAGGCTTGAAGCTTTTCAAACTACTGCTTAGAATTTATGAATTTTTCGTGGCATATTTTGATTCTGGAGCTAGTACCGTTGATGAACTAATACTCAACTAATGTTATGTTCTTAAATTGATTCATATTAATCAACTTATGTAATTTAGAACCTAATTTTTTTTATTGAATCAACTTCAAATAGGGTTTAATATGTTTAAAATCCAACTTTTTTCTTCAAAGCCGACACCAAGTATATGTTATAGTAGTTATGATGATAATATTTGTATTGATAGTTATGGTAGTAATAATATCAATGATAATAATAATAATAATTGTTATGATAATGGTAATATTGATAGTGAATAGAATATAAGAACTATTAGTGGTGACAATGGTGAAGTGGTGATTATTAACTTGATATAAAGATTTAAAAAATTATAATAAGATGATTATAAAATTATGATTATATTGATGAAATAATGGTTGTGTGGTGATCCACAGGGATAAGGTGGTAAAGTGAAGGTAGTTGTTTTTACAATAATGATATTGTTTTTAATATATTTAGTCTTGATATGAATTGTTACTCCAAAGTACATCAAGTATATGTTACCTGATTTCTATTTATTTACCATTTTATAATTTATTTAAAAAAATAGATTGATGATCGATTGTTCTAAAGATTTTTTTATAAAAAAAATTAAAACTTTCATTATTTCAATAATTAGATTATTTTTTGGCCTTAGAATATAAAGATACATTATTTTTATTTTACTCTTTAAGTTTGATATATTTGATGTAAAATAATAATATTTCAAAATAGATAATCTATACATGGAGTATTTATTTTTATGAATATTATTGATGTATTTATTTAAAATTAAGATACTTTGCATGTTTTAAGTGGATACTTTATTGACATGATTATTTAGTATTAAGATTATACTTTGAATGTGGAAGTGCATACAACGTTTTCACATCAAAGTGTGATCATGATTTTTTCTTTCTTTTTTTTATCTATTTTTTTTTAACATTTTGAATTTATACACTTGAGATAATTTTGTAGATGTTGTATTGGTTCGATTACTTTTATATATATACCTTTTTTTTATAGTCTATCAAAATAAATATACTTTTGTCATTAAAAATTGAAATATTAAGATCAAATTTAAATCAATAATTACATCTTAATTTCATTATAACATTTGAGTAAAGCTATTCCTCAATTTTATTAAAAAGAAAAGAAATAAATTCATGAATTCCACGTCCACCTTGCCCCCCTTTGCATGAAAACTTTTAACTACTTGGATATAGAAATATTCGTATCGGAAGTACAACACATTACGGAACCAAAAACCTATGACAGTGCACGTCTCTCTCGGTAATATATGGATGCATGGAAAACGTAACAAATTATCGAGATTGTTAAAATATCAACAAAATTCAACTCTAATTCAGTAGACAGCACGTGCTAAAGAAAGCTGACATAAATAAATGTCTTACTAGCATATTTCTTAAAATTCATTTTCTTGAAAATAGATTTTATAATTTTGTGATTTTTTTCATTTATTATAATTTTATAATCCAGATTATAAATTTAACATGTTAATCTAAGTTAATTTATCTTTCTACTACCGGGTTAATTTTTTTTGTTATATTTTTACCTTATTTTTTATTTTCATATTTAATTGACTAAGAATTTAGTTATATTATTTTTTTAGAAAGGTTTTTGTCATGGTATTATGATTTTTTTTAATTCAGACAATTTATTATCATTGTGTATTTTTTATTTAATTAAAATAAAATAACTTATTTAATTTAATCAGATTTATACCTTTGATGATAGATTTTTTTGTCTTATGTATGGGAAGCATCTAAATATTATTTTTTATAAAAAAAATAAAATAAAAATCTGAATGCACACCGTAGCACGGTGTCACATCTAGCATATACTAATACAAATGTAATGACCCAATCTTTTGGTTCAAATGATAAGCTTTACAATAACTCGAGAGTTTTAAACCAATCAACCTTGTACAATTAATTCTCGACCTTTTGATTTCTGTCCCATTCTTGCAATAGGATACATATTATTACGAACTTTACCGCATCTTGTCGGGTAAACAGAAAAATGGAAAGATTAAGATAAAAAAACAATACATCAATACATTTTGAAACGAATGTTCAATTTATAGCAGAACACAGTCTTCGAATTTCACCATTAGTGCCGGTTTTCACACCGATGTTACTCATCTTGACCATGGACCTGCCGAACTCCGCCCCGAACGTAAGCCCAGCCAGGCCTCTGACGCCAAGGAAGCGCTGGACAAAAGTTCTTGTGGTTGCATCAGTCCATAACTTTTGATCAGATTCAAGTATTCCTCGACCACTTCTCAAATTTGCAAAGAAAGATGAATCAAAACGATTTTGGCTATCAGTGTCTAGAGCAATACGCCTTGACCCATCACCATCCTGTGGACAGAGTGTCTGTAGTTGAGAGACGAATGAAGGGCTGATGGATGGGTCCGCACCATTTCCTGTTGTAGTGAAATTGTACAGTCTGTACCTGAAGAATTGACAAGTAGTGGTTCCTATGGTGTGTCCTCCTGTGATAAAAAATTACAAACAATAATCATATCTGACGTGCATGGTTTGAAGTTGATGAGCTTGCTTAGTTTTTTTTTTCCTTACCAACAAGGGTAACAAGATCTTGAGCGTTGAGACCAAATGCTGCAAACTTCTGTTTCTGCACGTCAATGGAGTCGGTGAAACCTGGCAAATTAGATGTATCGGATGCCAATGAAACCCTACCGTCTCTCCGTCCTGTGGGCACTGGCCAAGTGATTCCCTTTGCCTGCAATGCATGAACATAATGTTTTATACGGGTATGAATTAGAGTAATGTTGATGGAAGANTTTTATATAGACGGAGAAGCATTAGATCGGGAGTGCCTAAAATATCTCAAAAAAAAAAAAACAACAACAACGACAGCTAGCAAGAA
>SRLM01004334.1:0-36261 GCA_015708895.1 Populus ilicifolia
GCCAAAATTGGGAACTATTGATTTGATGACTAATTGATGAGTAGTTGGCCAACCCTTGATTTGGTGACAATCCTTATCTTCTCTTGTCTACCCAAAACATTATTGATAACGTCAAAATTGGAGCCACTTGAAACATGAAAGTCGTAGGCAATTGTCTTAGCTATCTTGTGGAAAACATTAAGCTCATTTGGACTTCTAGAACTCCAGATATGGCTAAAATACTGAACAGTGCTCAGGCTGGAGGACAGATTCGGGCTTTTTTGTTGTTGCAATAATTTGGACTTGAAAATGGTCTTTTTAGATCTTGGGCTCCATATGAAAGTTGTAGGCCTAAGTCTTAACTTTCCATCCATATAATGTAGACCTAAATCTGAGATCTATAGCTCCAAATATGACCTACTCACTGAATAGTGTTCCGGTTTGGATTGCACCGACATCTCTTTTCTAAGTTTGATCATCTCTTTGCCTTTGCAATTGAAGTTCTTAGAGTCATCAATCAATCCTTTCATTTATGTGATAGGCCTGCATTTAAAATGGACATTTACCACAAATTAAAGGTATCTTATATTATTAGATAGATTATTATAAAACATACTTTAGTTAAGGAGTTATTGATACTTCAAGTGCAAAATGATGATATAAAACCATGATAAAAATGCACTTTTGAGTACTAATCAACATAATAAGCCTAACTAAACATAATAAAATAGAAAAATATAAATAAACAAAATAAAAATATAAATAAGATAAAAGTTAACTAAGTAAAGTAAAGAAAATGAGAAGTATAAATAAGAGATTAATATAAGCAAAATTTAAGCATTACAGTAAAGAAGAGCAAGAACTTGAGCTTAATTTGAAAACCACAATGCCTAAATGCATGACAAATACCTCCTTTTATAGGCTGAAATTGAAAACTATTGATTTGATAACTAATTATTGAGTGGGTGACCATATCTTGACTTAATTACAATCTTTATCTTCTTATCTGCAAAAAATATCAATGTTAACATCAAAATTCAAATAAACTCATGAAAGTTCTAATAAATTATCTCAGCTTTCAAGAAAAAAAACTGAACAATGTCTAGGCTACAAGATAGATTTAGCTTCTTCATTGTTGCTAAGATTTGGACTTCCAAATACTAGAATTGGGTCTTACCTTCCGCTTAAAAATTTTAAGCTCATGTCTTAGCTTTCCATCCATATAAAACAAACCTAAATCCAAGATATCCAAATCTATATATAATCCAATTACCGAATAGTGTTTTAGTTTGGACTGAACCAACATCTCTTTTATAAGCTTCACCATCTCTTTGTCTTCTTAATTTGAATACTTAAACCCATTAATCAATCTTTTCATTTATGTGATAGGCTTGCATTTAAGATGAATAGTTATCATAAATTAAAGATATCTTATGGTATCACACTTGTTATTATAAAACATGTTTTAATTAAAGAGTTATTGATAATTAAAGTTCAAAATGATGATACACTTTTAAATACTAATCATACTCCCCCAACTAGTTTATTATTGGTCCCTAGTAATCAAAATGTTAAAAAAGAAAAATAATTTACAAATTCCACAAAGCAAGGCATTCATCATTCAATTTTCATTAATCTATTCAAATAAACAGACTCGTATTCAAGTTATATCTGTACTCGTATTCAAGTTCTATAATGAGATATATCATTCTTAATGCTATAATGAAAAATAGTGTTTGACCATCAGAATAACCTTCACTTACCAATTGAAAAGAGTGAGCTTCACCCCCTAGTTAATATTGTAAGCATTAACTATATTTTTTTAAAAAAATATATTTTATATATGTTAAAATACTCAATGTTTTCCATTTGATAAATGCAAAAATGTTATAATGAAAGGAATAAAACACCTTTGAATCAATGTTCAAGAAAATAAATTTCAAGCCTAATTATACAATGTAAAATTAATCAACCATATATATATATTCATTTAATTTAAAAATACCAAAATTAAATTCTATGAAAAAATTATTTTACCTCTAAATTGTGCTTTATACGAGGGAGGATAAAAATATCATAACTTATAGGATAATAAATTTTTGGTCCATACTATTTTATTGATATTCTTTTTTTTTCTTATTTGGTAATGAAAAGATATGAGAATTAAGCCCAAATTTTATTTTTATTTTTTGTTGAAATAATATTTTTTTAATTATTTTCATATATTAATAATCAAAATAATTTTAAAAAATAAAAAATAATATTTTAATATATTTTTAAATAAAAAATACTTAAAAAACAACCAAACACTCCTGAAATTTTAACAATTTTACCCACCATTCGTTCATTACCAATATTCCCTTGCCTCGTTTACGTGTCAGAAAAATTAGCCATAAACACAGATCACCGTTCGTATTTCAAAAGCATTTAATTCATTTGACCCAGCAAGAACACTCGTGATCCCGCCACGTGCTATTAACAAGGCTAATATTCCAGAAGTAAATTATAAATTCGTACATCTAGTTTTGAGAAATGAATTTATTAATCCTTTGGTTTCAAAACCAATTATTTAGTCCATTACATCCATTTGTGTTCTTCTGCGATTTATTTGCAAAAGAAAAATAAATTGATAATATACAAATATTTATAAGAATAGAAGGAATTTTTAAAAATAAATGAATATTAAATCAAGCATGTTAATAGTAGTTAAGAGATTAAATAATTAGTTTTGAAAAGGGGGACTATCTAATTCATAATTATCAACCATGATTAATTTAATATTGATTTATTTTTAAAAAATGCTTTCTATTCTCATAAATATTTCCATATTATCCAAGTATTTTTCTTAGATAAATAAATTGGAAAAGAAATAAATAATTAATCTTGAAAAGCGAGGGATTAATAAATTCGTTTCTAAATAATAGAGGGATTAATTTACAATTTACTCTATAAATCCAGTATCCCGGCCACCTGCCCTGCCAGCTGCTCTATGTTCTTCTTCTTCTTCTTGTTTTTTATTCGCTTTCCCTGGACTTTTTCTTGATCTCACAGAGAAACAACAAGAAAGAAAATTTACAAAGACATCCAAAATCAAATTAATCATCAAATTATAATATTTGTCAATAAATTTTGAATTATAAAGATGCAGCTGTTAAATGCGGTGATGGCGACGAGGATGTTGACGGAGTTAGCAGGTCAATCAAACGGAGACGAAATACCGTTTGGATCGTTCTCGTGGTTTGCGTACGCAGGAATTTCTTGCTTCCTCGTTCTCTTCGCAGGGATTATGTCTGGGCTTACCTTAGGCCTCATGTCTCTTGGTCTTGTCGACCTCGAAATTCTCCAACGTAGCGGCACTTCCACCGAGAAAAAACAAGCTGGTTCGTACTTTCTTAATTAATTTTCAATTTCAATTGAATTTCTCTGATTTTAATTTTAATTTTAATTTTATTAGCTGCGATTCTTCCGGTGGTTCAGAAACAGCACCAGCTTCTGGTGACTCTGCTTCTTTGCAATGCTGCTTCCATGGAGGTAATCTTCTTTGGAATTTATGTTGAAAAAATTCAAGGAGATGTAGCATTTACAAGCAATTAGAAGAAAATTCCACTAACTCTAACATCATTTGTTAAGATTATCTATATAGATTATCCACTATTAGGTAGGGATGCTATTTTGAGATTTTGGAAAGTATACTGCAAAAATGTGAGTGCCTGGATTAGCTTTGGTTTCGAAAGTGAGGTTGCTTAGTGAATTTGCAGATAATACGCAATTCATCGCCCTTGAATATTCGTATTATGCTTAAACTTTTTAACTTTTAATTAGCTATTGTTGACAGCAGTTGGATATTGTGATTTAATTTGCAGGCTCTTCCTATATACTTGGATAAGCTTTTCAATCAATATGTTGCTATAATACTTTCCGTGACTTTTGTTCTAGCTTTTGGAGAGGTACATTTTTTTGTCTACTTATGTTCATCTTAAGCAACTTTTTGTTAACTATTCTTAAAATATTAAATATAGTAATTGTTTAGGCTTAAGTGAGGTGGACGTTTTTTGTTTTCAGGTTATTCCACAATCAATATGCACCAGATATGGATTAGCTGTTGGGGCCAATTTCGTATGGCTTGTGCGAATTTTAATGATAATTTGTTATCCAATTTCATATCCCATCGGGAAGGTAAGTAACACAGTGGAAATTGACTACGCCCAAATTTTTACGTAAAGTGGTATCGGTAGTTGTTTGATAATTTCTAATACCCTTTTAAAATGAAAAGTAGTAAAAACAAGCCCCGAGGTTTTACCTATGATTTTATTTTTATCCATTGATGATTAGGTTTTCTAGCTTCCTTTTTATGAATTCATCTTATTGGGAAAAAAAATTATTTATCAGTATAAAAGCATGTACTTGCACAGCTCATGGCTTTGAAAGAGCTAAGTGGGATTGAAGTTTTCTCTTAGCAAGTAACAGGATAAGGTTGTCCTCTGGAGTCAAGTAAATGCTAGCTCTTGCTCTTATTTGTGGTCTTTTACATCTTTCTTTCAGTTAATGGTTCACTGCTCACGTGTATGGTCTTGGCTTTAGAAACATGATGATTGTGGTGCTAGATTAATTAGTGATTTTGTGGTTTGCTACAGCTATCTTAGAATAAGGATAGAGAGTTGTGAATGGCTGTACTTTTCTTCCATGTTCTTCAGCTTTAAAGATGTGTTTTCCTCTCCCATTGTAGAAGGAAAAAAAAATTGTACCTTCATTACTTGTTCCTACCTGACTTGAACAATGAACCTTCTGTTAAATTTAGTCTTTTCTGGCTTTCAAAATAAAAAGAAAAAACCACATTTGTTTTTTTCAGCAACCTATTGCTTGCTTGATAATTTGGTCCACCCTCAAACATTCGTTTTATGTACTCTCTGACTCTAAGAAATGTCATTCTACAGGTTCTGGATTGTGCATTAGGACATAATGAAGCATTATTTAGACGGGCACAATTAAAAGCCCTTGTTTCCATCCACGGCTTGGAGGTAAATTAAAATGTAAAATACATATAGATAACAATTTAATCAACCTAAAAAAGGTGTCAAGATTTCCTAATCTATGGAAGTATTAGTATATCCTTGTTTCCTTTTCCTTTTCTCCTTTGCAATGTTACATCTTTTTCTTGATACATCTAGGCTGGCAAGGGTGGTGAGCTCACACATGATGAGACAACAATTATTAGTGGGGCACTAGATTTGACCGAAAAGGTATGCTATATCTGAAATTGGCTTCTATTTTTTCCTTTTCTTTGCCATTCTTCACTGTAAAATTTTGATATTGGTCATTTTGTTTTGCAACAACCGTCATGTATGGTACATAACTTTTTTTTCCCTTCTTGTTGCATTCTCACAAATTCAGATGCGTGAACATGTACTAGTTAGGCAAATGCAATCGCTTCATCTGAAATTTGATGCTTCGATTGGAGGGGGGGGGGTGTGGTGGGTTGGAATCTTCAGTAGTCATTTGTATTTTGCTTTTTTGCTTGCACTTCTTGAAAAGCATTGAGAGCTTCTCTATTTAAGTTGATTTGAATTTCATATCTAAGCTGGAATTTTGATCATTTCCAGAAGTCAATTAAATTCAGCGAACCCCCCCTCCTCTCCCAGCCATTGCCTGTTTTGACTGACACAGCCTCACTTTTTCTTTTTTTATTCTAATGCTTGAATTATGTGATGTTTGGATTGACACTCTTACACTGTTCCATCAATTCCATCTATTTTTTTTTTTGTCAAATGACATGTGAAAATTGCACTTGTACCCTCAGCTAGCTAAATTGTTGTTATGTCGAGCAAAAATATATTAGTTTCATTGTCACATCTATAGTTCTTCTTCCCTTGCATTTTAGCCCACACCATAGAGAATATAATTATACTCAATACCCATTTATCTCAATTGTTACCCTTTTTAAAAGCCAAACTCAGATCTGAAACAAACCAAAATACCTATATTTACACACACAAACAATTGGACATGTAAGCAAAAAGAAGTTACACCAAGAACCAAATTTGATAGCTCATGAATGAAACACAAGAGAGATAATAAGATGCCAGTAAAAAAGGTTTTTTTTTTGTTCTATTGGGGTTTTCAAATATTTGGAGTCATGTTGGTGCTTTAGTGTGCTTCCATGACAGAAAATGGGATTTTCAAATTTATATCATTTTATGATTAAGAATTTTGAGTACGTGTTTGGTTGTTGCTTTATTTTTCTTAAGTCAATCAACTTAAGTTTTAAGGTTAACTAAAGAAACATGTGATATTTAATGATTGTCTGTACCAACATAGAAGGGGTCCTATTCCAATTGAAGTAGAAAATTATTGTGCAGATTGGCCAATAAATTCACAAAGTGTCTTATTTCATTATCATTCAATGCCCAAGTTAAATATCTCAGATTCTCTTTCAGCTTGCATCTTAAAGTAATGTTTTATGTTTCATTTATAAACTTCAACAGACTGCTGAAGAGGCTATGACACCTATTGAATCAACTTTCTCCCTAGATGTCAATTCAAAGTTGGATTGGTAAGTTCTGCTCAGTTGTTCCTGAATTATTCCTATTGCCATGGCATTTTCACTTTCTTATGTTTCACTTAAACAATTGCATATACTTGTGTTTATATATTTATTTAATAATAATTGTAACTTAGGGAGGCAATGGGAAAAGTTCTTGCACGTGGTCATAGCAGAGTTCCTGTATATTCTGGGAATCCAAAAAATATCATTGGACTTCTTTTGGTGGGTTTTGTATTTTATAGATTTTTTTCAAATTTAAGTGTTATATTATATTGTGGAAACCTATTAATATCACCTTATACATTATATCATTTATCAATCGTACCCTTCCATAAAAAAATAAATGCATTGTCACTGTTAGTCTGTTCTTATTCTCTAGTACACCCCTCAAACATTTTTGGTAAAATCAATGGTCACATGCACAACACTTGATTGATTTCTTGATGGAAGAATATGGTTGAGAGATGGTGTAATATATAAAGTCATATTGATAGGTTTCTCCTATTATACGTGCTACTCTGGTTTTCTAGTTAACTGATTTGCATGTGACTGTTTTTATTTTTGCTGGAATTAGGTGAAAAGCCTTCTCACTGTTCGACCTGAAACAGAGACCCCAGTTAGTGCAGTTTCAATCCGAAGAATTCCACGGTGTTCATTTTTTTTCTCTCTATATTTTTCTGGTTTCCTTCACAAACAAGTTCAAAATATGTGCTAAGTATTTGTCTGTGGAAACTTCTCCAGGGTTCCATCTGATATGCCTCTGTATGATATACTGAATGAGTTTCAAAAGGGTAGCAGTCATATGGCAGCTGTTGTTAAGGCCAAGGGGAAAAGCAAGGCTCTTCCACCAACAATTGATGGGGAAGAACATGAAGGAAACAAAGAAACTGGCAAAGAGTCTCAATTGACCAGTCCATTGTTGTCCATGCCAAATGTAAAGTTAGATAGCGTTGTTGTGGATATGGATAGGGTTTCAAGGCCAAGTAGGCAGCCTTCTTTACAGCATAATGATGCAATTAAAGGAATGACCCTGCTATCAGAGGACATTGAAGATGGTGAAGTAATTGGTATCATCACCCTAGAAGATGTATTTGAAGAACTTCTGCAGGTAAATCAGAGACCTTTGTTATCTTTTTTCCTTCCAGTTCTAGAATCTAAGTAATCATTGCCATGTATGCTAATAGTAGTCTTAACAATGCAGGAGGAGATTGTGGATGAAACAGATGAATACGTAGATGTTCATAAAAGGTATTTTGGAGTTGATCCAGCTAGAAATTTAGTTTTCGTGCCCGAAGATGGCCAAAAAGTTGACAGTTTCTTTTCTAAATGTCTCTGCAGAATCCGTGTGGCTGCAGCTGCAGCTGCTTCATCAGTGGCGCGGGCACCATCAAGTAGAAGGTTAACAGCCAATAAGGGAGCTGTAAGTGAAAATCATGTCTTGGGCATTTTCTTTTTGTACTGAATTCTATTGTATGCTTCATCTATAATCCCAAACAGCCATGGATTCCTGGATAAAAAAGCCCCTAGTCCACATGTTCAGTGATTGTAGTACAACAACCTGAAAACTGCTACACATGTTAACGTTTGCAAAATCAATAGTGGTTCGTCATTCTGAAATTTATATCCAACAAATACACCCAATTCCGCAGATCTAAGTATCTTATTGGTTTTACTCTTGTTGCATTGCCTTGAGATATCTTCATTTCTTTCAATACCCAAATGAATTCTTCACGTGATGGTAGAGTGATTTGTCTCTTTTTATAATTCCCAGGGAGGCCACCAAAGTAAGCCGGGGCAAACACTGAAGAAATCGGAGAATGATTCAAGTGCCACAAGGTTACAAGGGACTGCCGGTGAGCCTTTTCTTGGAAACAAGAGATAAATAGTTCTCACACAAACATGTACTTTTGGAAAAAATCTTGAAAAGTTTTTTTTTGTCTGCCTCGTTATTCTATGAAGCATATGCCTCTAGTATAGCGAAAACAAGTTTTGTTTATGTATTTACATGACAATTAATCCGAGATCATATGAATAAATTGTAGGCTTGTACCACAGTGTTGTGATTTCGTTGTGCTTTATATTTTTTTGGTTTTAGTTTTCTCTGAGACCAAGTTGTTTGTGCTGTGACTATCACTCAGCATACTGTTTTCTTCCACAAAAATTTCTCTGTTCTGTCATTGAAATTCTTATTGGTTCGAAAAAACAAATTTAAATGTTTCTTGTTGGGAATTGTCTATAAATTTTATTCTTGGAGTCTCTCTGAAACCTATATTGGTCAGAAAAAAAATTTCATCACTCTTTTTTTTATAAGACAAGAAATCTATTAGCATAGAAAATAGCACCGAACCTTGTACAATTGTGAAGCCCAATTATGCCATAAGACCACTATAGTAGAAAATTGTTAAGACTGTTATTAATTAATTGAATGTATTGTTTTTTCATTGTTTTCTTTTTCTGTTTTTTTTTTAATATACAGTTTGTTACGTGATTCTTCAAATCCTACTTTGAGGGGAAGCTTTTTCATGCATTAGCGGTCATGAAATTATGGAAAAGAAAACAAAAGGAAAAGAAAAGGAAGCAAGCTCACAATGGAAATCTTCACAAAAAACTCAAACAAAAAAGAATAAGAAGCTAGCTACTAATTACACATGATCTTCTCGTTTGCTGACCATTAATTCGACCTTTTCCACAAAACAAAACGATCAAACCAGGTTCGCAAGATTTAGATCTATCTAGCTGGACCAGTATTCACTATAAAAACTATTAACTCATCCCGGCGTAGGAGAATCACTGTACACCTGCATATGATATCCAAACGCGTTCTCCGCTCTCGAACCTTTCTTGAGGCAATCTCATTGTGGCAAAAGTTTCCTGCCATAATATTCTTGTAATATATGCGTGTTTATGAGTGCAATTGTCAAGGTGTGCTTGTGCTACATGGAAATTAGCTTTGAGAAGCTAGGCCTTGTATAGACAAAGGTTGTGAAGATTTGTGTTAGGAGAGACAATGGGCGGCGTGTAGTGAGTGTCTCCCCCGAGTAGGACCAGATGAGAAGGGGTTAAGGGACCCCTATGTATAGGAAAATAACAAAGCAGACCCACCAGCTTGTCTCCTCGACAAATCACCTGGAAAAGGACTTGTCTGAACTTGTCATAGTTTTGAAGGCCATCCCTGTCTCTCACTTGGGCTGTAATACGTCCGTTTTTGTGGTAGATAGCTAGCTCTAAGGCAGACCTACTGCCTCCTGATTTTCAGGGTCTATTTGGGATTTGCTGGATGCTATTCCTAGCTAGTTCCTTGCATATGTTATGAGATAAATAAGTAAATAATCTAAAATCTAATGAGGGCACACACAAAAGATCACAAGGATTCACTATAGGTTTTATCATGCAACTTGCTTAGTGCTCCAAAAAATACTAGTATACTGGCCAAATAAATAAATAACAAATAAATTTATATATTTATGATAAAAAAAGTCTAAATGATGAAATATAAAATATATAACTAGAAAAAAAATAAAGCTTGAACTTTGAATAATTTTACTTGAATTTGTATTAAGATAAATACATAAGATATGAATTTGGATATAAGTAATACAAAATAGAATTTTTTTCTTTAAAGATATAGATTTTTTATGCAAAAGAGTTGTCTAAAGAAATTTGTTTGTCCTAGAATAAAGAGAGAGCCATCTACGAAAAATGATAACAAATTTAAAATTTTACAAAGTTTTGTAATTATTAAATTTTTTAAAAGTTGTTTGATGTAATTGATTGCCTTGTCTTCCACCAATAAAAGTTTTTTTTGTTTTTTCAAGTGAAGGAAAACCTATCTTCTTATGTCAACATAAATATTTGGACTAGGAGTGTGAAATGCTAGGAGAAGATGGGTCTAAATGTATTTGCCATAAGAAGACAAGCTTGATAAAAAGAAAACAAAGCTAAAAGTAGGCCATGAGTATTTTTAAACTCTAAAAACTCTTTTCTTTTCTTTTTTACACACACGTATATGTACATAGACATAAACACCTAGAGTTTTTATATAAGAGAGAATACTAGAATAATTATCTTTATTTTTATCTTCTAAGCTGATAATAGATTCTAAAGATGAAAAGAAAATACAATCATTTGATTTGGAGTTACTTTGTGAAAGCGATTTTATGATTTTAAAATACTTTTATTTGGATTTTGCTGAAGCATGAGACTTTTGGCTAAAAACTTAAATTGATGATTTAAGTCCTTAATCTTGGCTTTTTTATTTTCTTTTAACTATTATAAGACTATAGGTTTGGAGCTCTTGAATTCTACTATAAAAGTGTTCTACCATTTGACTTTGAATGTTTTGATGAGGATGAGGAATTCATGTTAAGTATTGTAATCAAAGTATCATGAGCAAACCTAAGAAACAAAGAATTTAAACAAAAAAGGAGAAGTGTTGGAAAGATATTTATGTTTTTCATTTTTTTTGGCTTTGTAATTTTGTTTGAAGAAAGTGTAATCATTTTCAACCATAATATGAAGTTGAAGAAGGTCATATAAAGAATCAAAATAGTCCCGTTATTGGTAAAATTAATTTGGTAATTTTAAAGTGTTTATAGAGTTGTTAAAATAGAATAACAAAGAATGACTACCTTTTGAGTTTGGACAAGAAAAAGATTAACTCATGCATATTGGTAATCCTAATAGGAGTAGTAGGAGCACTAATAGTTATATAGTTTGGCTTGGAAATTGATTGGAAAAGAAATTTCTTTATGAATAACTTGTTTCTAATTATAAGAATGAGGGATTTCTTAGATAATACATGTAGAATAAGCAGGTATAGGATGATTTTGCTAAAGTTTGAAATGTTTAAATATGCTATTTCAAAGATTGGTATATAATAAGACTAGGTTATGTAAAATCTCATGATTTAAAATTACAGCCTTATGGAAACGTTAAAGTTGCTTTTAAAGGACTAAAATGAAAAATAAATCTTCAATAGAAATTTTTTTTGGATATTTATTTTATAATATATTTAGATTTTTCTTTTGATTTTTTTTAGATAAATCAATTTTAGAGTTTTGTAAAGATGGAAGTAAGGTTTTTTAGAGAGAAATCAATTTAAAAGATTATCCTTTTTAAGAGGATTTTTAGCTTATAGTTTTTAGAGCCACAAGTAATTCTAGAGAATTTAAATGGGAATCTACCCTAGTTTGTATTTGAAAAAACTAACTTTTTTCTTATTCGGCAACCATATCAATTCATGATTTTATTGGTTTTGCAGAATAAATTGATGAAGAAAGGAGTTTTGAAGGGTTTGAGGGTTTTGGAGATTTTGGTTTTTGTTGAGGGCTTTGCTTTTGTCTTTGGATTTTGGTGGCATTAGGATATGTTTTGAAGAAATTCTCTAGTTAGAAAATAAGCTATATATTTAATATCTCTTTTTATAAATTCTACATCAAAATAAAAAAATATGCAATTTGGGGGGGGGGGGCTAGATGTTATCTAGACTAAAGCAAAAGAAAATAGAAACTATCAAGCAAAATCAAATAAAATCCGAAAATTATCAAGAGAACAAACCTTAGTTACAAGTAATCATCCAAATATGAAAATCAAAATTGATCATGAAAATGAAACATTAATTTATATTTTGAATATTTATCTTTTCATAATATTTGTTAGTTAGCAGATTTGCCATATAACTAACCCTAACCATCAAACAACCATAATGTCTGTACTAGTAATTTAAGTCAATGACAGCTTTAAGAAATAAATAAGTTGATTAATCAATAAAACATAACTGTTCGCAATCTATATTTGATTTGATTGAATATTCTCCTTAAAATTAATAACATAGATTTGTCATAATTATTAAATTCAGTTGCTTTACAAGTCCATATATCACAACTTCTGTTTTGATATCAAACTTAGCAACATATTGTCTATAATAATAACTTAGAATCTGTTTTAGGAATTAAATAAACAATCATAGGAAAAATAAGTATAGGAGAACAAATATATTCATTATATAAACTAAAAAGAAAAGGTAAAATAAATGTCATAGTTCTTGAAATCTAAAATTTTTCGTGTCTTTGCAACCAAGAAAACGAGTTTAGCCTTGTATGTTTATTGAATGATTAGTACTTAAAAGTGCATTTTTATTAAGATTTTATACTATCATTTTGTACTTGAAGTATCAATGACTCCTTAACTCAAGCATTTTTTATAATAACATCTCTAATAATATAAAAAACCTTTAATTTATGGTAAATGTTCATGACATAGAGTTAGAAAATCCATACTTATATTTAAGGGAATTTGAAAAGGTCTGCAACACGTATAATGACTCAAATTGTAGTGTAAACACTATCAAATCAAAACTTTTTTTTCTTTTTTATTAAAATATAAAGATAAAACATGGTTACAAAATTTGAGTCTTAGATCCATTCATGCTTGGGATGAAATGCAACAAAAATTTTTAAAGTTTTTCCTTTCTCATAGAACAAACTTTTTCAAAATACAAATCACCATTTTCACTTAAAAACCAGGAGAAACATTTATCAATGTTGGGAAAGATACCAAGACTTGCTTAATACTTGGTCCCATCATGGTTTTGAAATATGGAGATTGCTTTCATATTTTTATAAAGGGTTAACACATAAAAATAGGCAAATGGTTGGATTGATGTGTAATGAAACTTTTGAAGATAAAAACCCTGATGAAGCAATGAAGTATTTAAACTTGTTAGCTTAAAATGCTTAAAATTAGGACATTACAAGTACTTATGAGGTAATAAGTAAAACTCAACTTCATACATCTAGTGGAGGTATGTATAATCTTAAGGAAAATCATGACCTTCAAGCCATGTTTCCATCTTTAGCTAGAAAAGAAATGGTCAATTAAAATTTGTTCAAAACATTGTGTGTCAAATCTGTGAAATCATTGAATACTTAACCAATGACTGTCCAACCTTATCTTCTTTTAAGGAATGTCTCCATGAACAAGCCCATGATTCAAATAGTTTGCAAAGGCCCAACATAACCCATACTCACAAACATACAACTCTAGTTAAAAAAATCATCTAAATTTCAGTTGGAAGAGTGTTAATAATAATGCACAAACTTCACAACTGTCATTTCAAACACATTATAATTTTTAAAATTCTTATGGATATGCACCTCCTTATGCTCCACCTCCTAAAAGAAATATTGAGGAAACATTGTGACACGATGAAAAGATTGATGTCTTCTTCTAAGTGCAGGAGTGTCAAAGTAATAAACAACCTGGCAAGACCGGGGTCGAACCACAGGGAGGTTATTGTACAAATTATAAATAACAATAATACAACAACAACAATAATAATAACAACAATAATAGTAATAACAATAACAATAATAATAATGATAATAATAGTACTAATAATACTAGTAGTAGTAGTAGTAATAATAATAATAATAATAATAATAACAATAATAAAGAAGAAGAAGATGATGAGAACTTTGACATGAAATATTAAAGTAAGGATTAAACAATGATAATAACAAATGTCAAGGTTAGAGATTCCACTAATGGTATGTCAAACAAGTATAATATAAACTCTTATTATTCAATTGGAAACTAGACATAAAGGAGATTCCAATCAGATTATAAATTGTTAACATGATTACATTAGTCATCTTACTCAATTAATGCTAATACTTGTAAATCTCGTCAAGTATTCATGATTATAACTTATGTTAACAACAAATCAAGTTCCTTTCATAACTCAGGTGTCGGTTATAACATACAGTATGGGCCATGAAAGTGTCAAGCATTTGTTGTACAAAGTGTTATACAACATAAATCAAGATTAGTCATTTAACAAGCAAAGTATTAAAAAGTGAACAAGATAACAAATATAAAACATGTTAGTATCAAACATTAAAGTCCATATTAAGTCCAAAAAATACAAAGAGAGAAAGGAAGAACATGATCTTGATCTAGATACCAAGATGTCTAAATGCATGGCAAATGCCTCCTTTTATAGGCCAAAATTAGGAACTGTTGATTTGATGACTAATTGATGAGTAGGTGGCCACCTCTTGACTTGGTGACAATCCTTATCTTCTCTTGTCTGCCCAAAACGTCATTGATGACGTCCAAATTAAAGCCACTTGAAAACATGAAAGTTCTAGAAAATTATCTCAGCTTTCTTGTGTAAAACATTCAGCTCATTTCAACTTCTAGAACTCCAGATATGGCTAAAATACTAAACAGTGCTCTCCTGGAGGACAGATTTGGGCTTCTTTGTTGTTGCTACAATTTGGACTTTAAAATGGCCTTTTTAGATCTTGGGCTCTATAGGAAAGTTGTAGGCATATGTCTTACCTTTCCATCCATATAACATAGACCTAAATCTGAGATTTATAGCTTTAGATATGACTCAATTACCGAACAGTGTTCCGGTTTGGATTGCACCGACATCTCTTTTCTAAGTTTGATCATCTCTTTGCCTTTGCAATTGAAGTTCTTAAAGTCATCAATCAATTCTTTCATTTATGTGATAGGCCTGCATTTAAAATGGACATTTACCACAAATTAAAGGTATCTTATATTATTAGATAGATTATTATAAAACATACTTTAGTTAAGGATTTATTGATACATCAAGTGCAAAATGATGATATAAAACCATGATAAAAATGCACTTTTGAGTATTAATTACACCCCCCAACTAGCTTATTACTAGTCCCTAGTAATCAAAGTGTTAAAATAGAAAAATAATTTGTAAATTCCAGAAAGCAAGGTATTCATCATTTAACTTCCATTACTCTATCCAAATAAACAAACTCTTATTAGATTTATGTACCTACTCAATACCTCTTAACAAGATATTCATAAACCTTTCTTTTATGCTCAATGTATCAACACATAATTTTCATGGCTTTTCTTGGAAGAAAACAACATTTTTGTTCTAATGTTTAAGGTTAACTTCCTTGGGTTGAGATTATTATTTTTGTCTTTTTTTATAATATATATACATATAATTTAAAACACCATGCATCTTTAACCCATTAAACGAGCTTTCAGCTAATGACTCCTAGATCAGTTGGTCTTAGGGCATTGGGTGTTAAGACACCCCTACGAGCTTAGTAACTCGGGTTGCAGATACTGATATGTAGATAGTGTAATGTTTGATTCCTTTAAGCTTTTCTCCTCAACCCATGTAACAAGTGTTGGGCTAATAGCTCCTAAGTCAGTTGACTTTAGGGTATTAAGTGTTAAAACATCCCTTCGGGCTTAATTACTTAGGTTAAGGAGGCTATGAAACCAAACTTATCTACATTTTTATTATTATTATTATTTTTCTTTTTCTTTCTTTTTTTTCTTTTTCTTTCTTTTTTAATTATATAATATCCATTTGCCTTAGTTGTTACCTTTAACAAAAGAACATAAATAATGCAATAATCCAATATGCAACCCACAATCATATGTTGAAGTGTGTGTATGTGTGTAAATTAAGGTTTAAGAATACATGTTAAATAAGTATATGAGCAGACTTCAGTGATAACAATGCAAGAGTTTGTAAATCTAAATATTTCAAGAAGTATTATGATAGACCTTGTTACGAATGATTACTAAGATGCATCTCAAGAGTCATAAAAGATTTTCCTTACTCTGCCATCATAGTAACAACCATTTTGCACATGCTTTATGAAATAGAAAACACAGTTTTTTTTTAGCTACTATCCTCTCCCCCCAACTAAAACAAAACATTGTCCTCAATGTTTAAAGGTAGAAAGATAGAGTATAAAATATATCACCTGAAATAACAAACACTGACAAACCTGAAACACATTGAAACAACTATAAGTAATAATATAATAATAAAACCAAAAGACACAAAGATTCACAAATGGAGGCTCAAATCTAATCTAAGCTTTTTACGGCTTTTCTTAGTTGACCAATTTATGCGACTCATGGAAGGATCGATTACAGAAATGAAAGATTGTAGTTGGTCAATTAATTGTTCAGCAGTAGCAACAAAGATTATGATTTGTCGTGTAGAAGATGTTAGAAATTCCTGTTCCATAGCGTGATCAAGAAAAGACAACAACTTATCATAATAACCATTAACATTTAACAAACCTATGGGTTTATGGTGAATATGCAGTTGGGCCCAAGAGGAAATATGAAAAATCTCTTTCAATGTGCCTAGACCACCTGGTAAAGCAATGAAGGAATTAGCATGGTTAAACATTGTATTCATTCGAGCTGACATTGTAGAGACCTGAAGTTCCTCTCCAATTGTTTTTCTAATGATGTTCCCTTGTGTTAAAGCTTTAAGGACGACCTCCAAAACTTGACTACCTCCTAAAAATGCAGCTTGACACACCTCCCATTAACCCAGGACTGCCTCCCCCATATACTAAATGAATCTTTCTCTCAGCTAGCATTTGACCAAGATGATTTGCTGATTCTAAAAACTCTTTTTCTTTCCCAGGACTAGATCCACCGAAAACACAAATATTTCTTATGTGATGACCTGAGGAACTTGCCATTTCTACATACTTTAGTATTTGTTAAATGTATGGGTTGAGTAGAAATGAAAGGAAGGAAAAAAGGGTTTTATAGATGAGAAATTAGAAAAGCAATCATACCACCTGTATATAGGTTAGCTAGAGTCTCTCTCTCTCTCCCTCTCTCTCTCTCTCTCTCTCCCCCCCTCTCTCCCTTTTTATTTATTTATTTACTTACTTTTAAAGAAAACATGTATATGTACAAGTAGTTGTGATTATCGCTCACATTTTCCCTTGGTTTTACATCCAAAAACAGCTTAAACGCCCTTTATGGGTCGGGGATAGGCTTCGCTTCCAGTTTTCTTAAAAACTGGCAAATAGGGTCTTTTTTAGTGATATTCCCAAGACTAAGTCGATCATATTCTTTATGAAATAATGGCCATAAATCATGAATTGCACGATGCACATCTCCACTAGGATGTGTCTCAAGAGTCAATAGAAGGTCATCTAAAGACCCCTTACTCAGGTCATCCTTAATGAATTGTATTTTATCTTCATGGTTTATAAATCCCATTCCTAAAGAACGACATTATGTATTACAAGTCCATCTAGCACATCGATGACAAACTTTCAGTCGTTTTGCGTAATATGAAGAGGAAACTGAATGTGAAAAAGAAAGCCTTTCTAGCCGAACAAGTGCTATTCTTTAGAACAATAATGCTTTGAAATATAAAGACCCTGGTTGTCCTACAATTTCTTGCTTTATTGGAGAGCATAAAATTGAAAGAGCCTTACTTGATCTTGATGCTAGTGTGAATTTACTTCCATATTCGGTTTTTCAGAGTCTTAATCTAGGTGAGTTACAACCAACTTCTATAACTCTTTTACTTGCTAATAGATTTGTAAAAGTGCCTAGAGGAATAATTGAAGATGTGTTAGTACAAGTCGATAAATTCATTTATCATGTGGATTTTGTTGTCTTGGACACACAACCTGTTGAGGCATGTAATTCATTTCCTGTTATTTTAGGACGTCCGTTTCTTGCAACTTCTAACGCATTGATTAATTGTAGGAATGGACTAATGAAGCTATCATTTGGAAACATGACATTGGAGATGAATATTTTCAACATTTGCAATCAACCTAGAGATGATAATGATTTACAAGAAGTAGATCATATTGATGAATTAGTTTATGATCAACTTGAATCTACTTTGAGTAAAAATGAGTTGGATGAATCGAAATATTTGAAAATGATTTATTCTGTGGAAGAAATCACGGATGAAAAAAGCACCAAAAATGTTGATGCGGATCTTTTGTCAACAGTGACAACAAATTTGACATCTGGCATCAGACCAATCGATGATTACTTTCCTAACGAATCCTTACTTTCTCTTAATCCAATGCCTTGGTATGATAAAAATATTAATTTTCTTGCTTTAGGAGTACCAAAGACAAAGAAAAGTTTTTGAACGAAGTGAAGAACTTTTATGGTAATGACCTTAACTTATTCAAATATTATCATGATCAAATATTTCAAAGATTCATTCCCGACAATGAGGTAAGTAGTGTCATTAAACTTTGTCATTTTGATGCATGTGGAAGTGATTTCTCGTCAAATAAGACTGTTGCAAAAATCTTTCAAAATGAATTTTATTGGCCCACCATGTTCAAAGACACACATGCATTCTACAAAGCTTGTGAAAATTGTCAAAAAGTTGATACTGGTCAAAACATTTTGTTTTATAATTCTCAATTTTATGCATTCCCTAGAGAGCTAAGATCAAGATGGAGCAATCCTTATAGGGCCTGTGATATTGAGAATTTAATGAATGACAATGTTTTTAAGGAAAATGAATATCGTTTGAAAGCTTACTTTGAGAATTTTCCTAGTAAAAATGAATCAACTGGTTTGAATGATCTTATAGATAAAGGTTGATTATTTTGTTTTTCTCACATTATTTTTATGTTCTTTTTTTTAGTGATTTTTGCTAGTTTCTCTTACCCTGGCCAAATGGCGGATAACAGTACTCTGTGACTTAAGTCGGTTCTTTCAGTTTCCCACAATAACTGATATCTGTATATACATTTCTACAATTTTTTTTGAATCTCTTTTCCAATTCTCATTTGAAAATGGACACTAATCTTGCAAAACCGAAAAAGTATTTTCCCGCTCTGCTTTAGAATGCGATTACAAAAATTTACCGTGCTAGATGTGCAAGATTGAGATTGTTAATGAATCATGGAATTCCTGAAGATATTCGCTGGTTGATTGAAGCAAAAGTCTGATTATCAGGTGAGTCCTCTAACTCCATCATTTCACACATGCCTGGAACAGGTAAAAGTACTTTTGCAAAGAAACGTCGTGCAAAACGATTGAAAGTTTGTCATCGATGTGCTAGATGGACTTGTAATACACAATGTCGTTCTTTAGGAATGGTATCTATAAATCGTGAAGATAAAATATAATTCATTAAGGATGGCCTAAATAACGAGTCTTTAGATAACCTTCTATTAACTCTTGAGACGCATCCTAGTAGAGATGTGCATCGTGTAATTCATGATTTATGGCCACTATTTTATAAAGAACATGATCGACTTAGTCTTGGGAATCTGACTAAAAAAGACCCTATTTGACAGTTTTTAAGAAAACTGGATGGGAAGCCTATCCCCGACCCATAGAGGGCGTTTAAGCCGTTCTTGGACGTAAAACCAAGGGAAGATGTGAGCCACAATCACAACTACCTGAACATACACATGCTCCTTGTGTGTTTTGGTTTTATTATTGTGTTTTGTTGTTACTTATATTTGTTTTAGTGTCTTTCAGGTTTGTTAGTGTTCATTATTTCAGGTGATATCTTCTATACTCTATCTTTCTACCTTTAAACATTGAGGACAATGTCTTCTTTTAGTTGGGGGGAGAGGGTGATAGCTAAAAAAAAAAGAAAAACTATGTTTTCTATTTCATAAAGCATGTGCAAAATGGTTGTTATTAGGATGGCAGAGTAAATGAGCTCTTTTGTTAAAGTGACTCTTGAGACACATCTTAGTAACCATTCGTAACAAGGTCTATCATAATACTTCTTGAAATATTCAGATTTACAAACTCTTGCATTGTTATCACTTAAGTCTGCTCATATACTTGTTTAACATGTATTCTTAAACCTTAATTTACACACACACACTTCAACATATAATTGCGGGTTGCATATTGGATTATTACATTATTTATGTTCTTTTGTTAAAGGTAACAACTAAAGGAAATGGATAGTATATAAAAAAAAAAGAAAAAAAAGAGAAAAAGAAAAGAAAAAGAAAGAAAGAAAAAGAAAAAAAATGATAATAATAAAAATGTAGATAAGTTTGGTTTCGTAGCCTCCCTAACCTAAGCAATTAAGCCCGAAGGGGTGTTTTAACACCTAATACCCTAAAGTCAACTGACTTGGGAGCTATTGACCCAACGCTTGTTATATGGGTTGAGGAGAAAAGCTTAAAGGAATCAAACATTGCACTATCTACATATTAGTATCTGCGACTCGAGTTACTAAGCTCGTAGGGGTGTCTTAACACCTAATGCCCTAATACCAACTGGTCTGGGAGTCATTAGCTGAAAGCTCGTTACATGGGTTAAAGATGCATGGTGTTTTAAATTATATGTATATATATTAAAAAAAAGAAAAAGAAAAAAGGAAGAAAAAAATAATAATCCCAACCCAAGGAAGTTAACCTTAAACATTAGAACAAAAATTTTATTTTCTTCCAAGAAAAGCCCCATGTTTATGTGTTGATACATTGAGCATAAAAGAAAGGTTTCTGAATATCTTGTTAAGAGGTATTGAGCAGGTATATAAATCTAACAAGAGTTTGTTTATCTGGATAGAGTAATGGAAGTTAAATGATGAATACCTTGCTTTGTGGAATTTGCAAATTATCTTTCTATTTTAATGCTTTGATTACTAGGGACTAGTAATAAGCTAGTTAGGGGGTGTGATTAGTACTCAAAAGTGCATTTTTATCATGGTTTTATATCATCATTTTGCACTTGAAGTATCAATAACTCCTTAACTAAAGTACGTTTTATAATAATCTATCTAATAATATAAGATACCTTTAATTTGTGGTAATTGTCCATTTTAAATGTAGGCCTATCACATAAATGAAAGGATTGATTGATGACTTTAACAACTTCAATTGCAAAGGCAAAGAGATGATCAAACTTAGAAAAGAGATGAAAGGTAAGACATATGCCTACAACTTTCCTATAGAGCCCAAGATCTAAAAAGGCCATTTTTAAGTCCAAATTATTGCAATAACAAAGAAGCCCGAATTTGTCCTCCAGCCCGAGTACTGTTCAGTATTTTGGCCATATCTGGAGTTCTAGAAGTCGAAATGAGCTGAATTGTTTACACAAGAAAGCTGAGACAATTTCCTAGAACTTTCATGTTTTCAAGTGGCTCTAATTTTGACGTCATCAATGACGTTTTGGGCAGACAAGAGAAGATAAGGATTGTCACCAAGTCAAGGGTTGGCCATCTACTCATCAATTAGTCATCAAATCAATAGTTCCCAATTTTGGCCTATAAAAGGAGGCATTTGCCATGCATTTAGGCATCTTGGTGTCCAGATCAAGATCATGCTCTTGTTTTCTCTCTTTGTATTCTTTATGCTTTGTTTTCATTAATATCAAGTTTATGCCTTTCATTTCCTTTCCTTTCCTTAGTTAACTTTTATGTTCTTATTTTGTTTATCTATTTTCCTTTCTTTCATTATGTCTAGCTAAGTTAATTATGTCAAGGTGAAAAGGTTACACTAATGGTGTAAGAATAAGTATGGTATAAACTTAATATGGACTTTAATGTTTAATACTAACATGTTTTATATTTGTTATCTTGTTCACTCTTTAATACTTTGCTTGTTAAATGACTAACCTTGATTTATATTGTATAACAATTGGTACAACAAATGCTTTTCACTTTCATAGCCCATACTGTATGGTATAACCGACACCTGAGCTATGAAAGGAACTTGATTTGTTGTTAACATAAGTTATAATCATGAATGCTTGATGAAATTTACAAGTATTAGCATTAATTGAATAAGATGACTAATGTAATCATGTTAACAATCTATAATCTGATTGGAACCTCCTTTATGTGTGGTTTCCAATTGAACAATAAGAGTTTATACTATACTTGTTTGACATACCATTAGTGGAACCTCTAACCTTGAGATTTGTTATTATCACTGCTTAATCCTTACATTAATATTCTATCTCCAAGTTCTCATCATCATCATCATCATCATATTCTTCTTCTCTTTCTTTATTATTATTACTACTACTATTACTATTATTATTATTATTATTATTGTTATTGTTATTGTTATTATTCTTGTTGTTATTGTTATTGTTGTTGTTGTATTGTTGTTATTTATAATTTGTATACTAACCTCCCTGTGGTTCGACCCCGGTCTTGCCGGGTTATTTATTACTTCGACACTCCTGCACTTGGGAGAAGACATCAATCTCTTTTCGTCGTGTCACCTTTCTTATCTTTGATTGTGATATCAAATTCTTGAAGTAACAAAATCCACCGCACCAATCTAGCCTTAGAATTTTTCTTAGAAAGAAGATATTTCAATGCTGCGTGATCACTAAAAACAACAACAGGTGAGCCAACAAGATAGGACCTAAATTTTTCACATGCAAATACTACTGCGAGTAATTCTTTTTCAGTGGTGGTATAATTCATTTGAGCATTATTTAAAGTTGTACTTGCATAGTAAATTACATAAGGTTTCTTATCTGTTCTTTGTCCCAAAACAGCACCTACGACATAGTCACTAGCATCACACATTATTTCAAAAGGTAATGACAGGAGGTTGAATGACAGGAGCACAAGTAAACAATTTTTTAAGTTTAACAAAGGCTTTTTCACAATGTTCAGTCCATTTAAAAATATTATCCTTTGTTAGAAGGTTACTTAAGGGCTTAGATATTACGCTAAAATCTTTGATGAAACTTCTATAAAAACTAGCATGTCCTAAGAATGATCTAACATCTTTAATAGATTTTGGTGTTGGCAAGTTTGCAATTAACTCGATTTTAGATTTGTCAACCTCAATTCCTTTTGATGAAACAATGTGACCAAGTACAATGCCGTTTGTTACCATAAAGTGACATTTTTCCTAATTCATCACAAGATTCTTCTCTTCACACCTGGCCAAAACCTTTTCTAAGTTAGTTAAACAATCATCAAATGTATCGCCAAAAACAGAAAAATCATCCATGAAAATCTCAAGAAAATTTTCAACCATATCACTAAATATACTAAGCATGCATCTTTGAAATGTGACTGGTGCATTACATAATCCAAAAGGCATCCTTCGATATGTAAAAGTACCAAATGGACATGTGAAAGTAGTCTTCTCTTGATCTTCCAATACAATTTCAATTTGATTGTAACCCGAATAGCCATCTAGGAAACAATAAAATTCATGACCTGTAACTCTTTCTAGGATTTGATCCATGAAAGGTAATGAAAAATGATCTTTTCTAGTCATTGAATTAAGTTTACTATAGTCAATGCACATGCGCCAACCAGTAACAGTTCTAGTGGGAATTAACTCATTGTTCTCATTTGTTATCACAGTGACTCCAAACTTCTTGGGTACAACTTGGGTAGGACTTACCCATTTGCTGTCAGAAATAAGATAAATGATTTCATTATTTAGAAGCTTAATGACTTCATTTTTCACAACTTCTTTCATATTAGGATTTAGCCTTCGTTGCATTTTTCTAGAGGGTTTAGCATTTTCCTCCAAATAAATTCTGTGTGTATAAATCAAAGGACTAATTCCTTTTATATCAGCTATGGTCCATCCTAATGCATTTTTGTGCATTTTCAGAGTTTGTAATAACTTACCTTCTTGATGTGCATTAAGTTTGGAAGAGATTATTACCGAAAAAGTTTCATTTTCTCCCAAAAATGAGTATTTGAGATTGGATAGCAACGACTTCATATCAGGTTTGGGTGGTTGAACACTTGAAGGTATGGATTTAATTGATCGTGGTAGCAATTTCTCAATTTATGGCCTTCAACTACTTGTCTTTGATTCTTCCTGAAAATAAATCATTTGCAAATCATTAGATTCATCAATCTCAATTTCACTAGAATTGGTTGGAAATTGATCATGAATTAATTTTTCAGTAAAGTCCACTTCCTGTAAATCATTATCATCTCTAGGTTGCTTGCAAATGTTGAAAATATTCATTTCCAATGTCATGTTTCCAAATGATAGCTTTATCAGTCCATTCCTATAATTAATCAATGCGTCAGAAGTTGCAAGAAACGAACGTCCTAAAATAACAGGAAATGAATTACATGCCTTAACAGGTTGTGTGTCCAAGACAACAAAATCCACAAGATAAATGACTTTATCGACTTGTACTAACACATCTTCAATTATTCCTCTAAGCACTTTTATAGATCTATCAGCAAGTAAAAGAGTTATAGAAGTTGGTTTTAACTCACCTAGATTGAGAATTTGAAAAACTGAATATGGAAGTAAATTCACACTAGCACCAAGATCAAGTAAGGCTCTTTCAATTTTATGTTCTCCAATAAAGTAAGAAATTGTAGGACAACCAGGGTCTTTATATTTCAAAGCATTATTGTTCTGAAGAATAGCACTTACTTGTTCGGCTAAAAAGACTTTCCTTTTCACATTCAGTTTCCTCTTCATAGTGCATAGATCTTTCAAAAATTTAGCATAAGAAGGAATCTGTTTAATAGCATCCAGCAAAGGTATATTGATTCTCACCTGTTTGAAAGTTTCAAAAATTTCAGAGTTGTGATTGACTTTCCTTTGTTTGGTAATGGCTTGAGGAAATGGAAGTGCTGGCAGAGAATCAGTCTTTTCTTTACAATTTTCAGATTCAACCCTTTCCTTACCCTCAGAGATTGACTCATCATCTTTCTCATAAGGTTCAAGAGAGGGTTTTTCAATAACCTTACCACTGCAAAGAGTAGTGACTGATTTGACTTGATCCATGTGTTGGCTTTCGGAACTACTTGTATTTACATTGTATTGCCCCTTGGGATTTTGTTGTGGTTGAGATGAAAACTTACCTTTCTCTTAGAAATTGAGAGTCGATGTTAATTTTGCAAGAGTATCTTTAAAATCTGTCATGTTTTGAGCAAGTTGGGTATTGATTGTCTCTTGCTTTTCAATGAATGCATGCAATATTTCCTCAAGATTTCTTCTAGAAGGTGGAGCATAAGGAGGTGCATATCCATGAGAATTTTGGAAATTATGGTGTGCTTGAAATGGTGGTTGTGAAGTTTGTGCATTATTGTTCTCACTCTTCCAACTAAAATTTGGATGATTTCTCTAACCAAGGTTATATATTTATGAGTATGGGTTATGATTGACCCTTTAAAAACTGTTTAAAGCATGAGCTTGTTCACGGAGACATTCCTTAAAAGAAGGCAAGGTTAGAAAGTTATCGATTGAGTGTTCATTTGTTTCACATATTTGACATACAATGTTTTCAACATATTTTAATTGACCACTCTTTTTCAATTCTAGTGCCTCGACTTTTCTAGCTAAAGATGCAAACTTGGCTTGAAGGTCATGATCTTCCCTAAGGTTGTACATACCTCCACTAGATGTATGAGGTTGAGTTTTACTCGGTGACTCATAAGTACCCGCTGTGTCCCAATTTTGAGCATTTTCAGCTAACAAGTCTAAGTACTTCATTGCTTCATCAGGGTCTTAGTCTTTAAAAGTTCCATTGCACATCAATTCAACCATTTGCCTATCTTTAGGTGTTAACCCTTCATAAAAATGTGAAACCAATCTCCATGTTTCAAAACCATGATGAGGACAAGTACTAAGTAAGTCTCGATACCTATCCCAACATTGGTAAAATGTTTCTCCTAGTTTTTGAGTGAAAGTGGTGATTTTTCTTTTGAAAGAGTTTGTTCTATAACATGGGAAAAACTTCTTTAAAAACTGTTGTTGCATTTCATCCCAAGCACGAATCGATCCTGGTCTCAAGTTTTGTAGCCATGTTTTAGCTTTATCTTTTAATTAAAGAGGAAAAAGCTTTAATATGATGGTGTTCATGCTACAATTTAAATTATTATATGTGTTCCAGACCTCCTCAAATTCCTTTAAATGCAAGTATGGATTTTCCAATTCTAAACCATGAAAAGAAGGTAAAAGTTGAATAATGTCTGACTTAAAATTAAAATGAGATGCATCGAGAGGAAAAACTATGCATGATGATACACTTGTTCTTGTCGGATTCATGTGGTCCCTAAATGTTCTAACACGATTATTCTCATTATTCTCATTATGAAGTGATTGATTATCTTCTTCAGCCATATTTTCTGAAAATGATGAGGATACCCTACAAAGTCTACCACTTGATGTACGTGNCTCATGCACGTGTAGGAATAGAATAAATGGAAAAGGAAAACAAAAGAAGAAGAAACAAGAAGAAAGAAAAAAAAGAAACAAAGTTATATACAAGAAAAAGTAAAAAGAGAAATTAAACTAAAAATTATAATTTATATAAAACTTACCTCCCCGACAACGGCGCCAAAAACTTGACACGACGAAAAGATTGATGTTTTCTCCCAAGGTGTAGGAGTGTCGAAGTAATAAATAACCTAGTAAGACCGAGGTCGAACCACAGGGAGGTTATTGTACAAATTATAAATAACAATAATACAACAACAAAAATAATAATAACAACAATAATAGTAATAACAGCAATAATAATAATAATAATAATAATAGTACTAATAATACTACTACTAGTAGTAGTAGTAGTAATAATAATAATAATAATAATAACAATAATAAAGAAGAAGAAGAAGATGAGAACTTTGACATGAAATATTAAAGTAAGGATTAAACAATGATAATAACAAATGTCAAGGTTAGAGATTCCACTAATGGTATGTCAAACAAGTATAATATAAACTCTTATTATTCAATTGGAAACCACACTTAAAGAAGGTTCCAATCAGATTATAAATTGTTAACATGATTACATTAGTCATCTTACTCAATTAATGCTAATACTTGTAAATCTCGTCAAGCATTCATGATTATCACTTATGTCAACAACAAATCAAGTTCCTTTCATAGCAAGGTGTCGGTTATACCATACAGTATGGGTTATGAAAGTGCCAAGCATTTGTTGTACCAAGTGTTATACAACATAAATCAAGATTAATCATTTAACAAGCAAAGTATTAAAGAGTGAACAAGATAACAAATATAAAACATGTTAGTATTAAACATTAAAGTCCATATTAAGTTTATACCATACTTATTCTTACACCATTAGTGTAACCTTTTCACCTTGACATAATTAACTTAGCTAGACATAATGGAAGAAAGAAAAATAGATAAACAAAATAAGAACATAAAAGTTAACTAAAGAAAGGAAAGGAAATGAAAGGCATAAACTTGATATTAATGAAAACAAAGCATAAAGAATACAAAGAGAGAAAACAAGAGCATGATCTTGATCTGGACACCAAGATGCCTAAATGCATGGCAAATGCCTCCTTTTATAGGCCAAAATTGGGAACTATTGATTTGATGACTAATTGATGAGTAGGTGGCCAACCCTTGACTTGGTGACAATCCTTATCTTCTCTTGTCTGCCCAAAATGTCATTGATGACATCCAAGTTAGAGCCACTTGAACACATGAAAGTTCTAGGAAATTGTCTCAGCTTTCTTGTGTAAAAAATTCAGCTCATTTTGACTTTTAGAACTCCAGATATGGCTAAAATACTGAACAGTGCTCTCCTGGAGGACATATTCAGGCTTCTTTGTTGTTGCTACAATTTGGACTTCAAAATGGTCTTTTTAGATCTTGGGCTTTATAGGAAAGTTGTAGGCCTATGTCTTACCTTTCCGTCCATATAAAATAGACCTAAATGTAAGATTTATAGATTTAGATATGACTCAATTACCAAACAGTGTTCCAATTTGGATTACACTGACATCTTTTTTCTAAGTTTGATCATCTCTTTGCCTTTGCAATTGAAGTTCTTAAAGTCATCAACCAATTCTTTCATTTATGTGATAGGCCTGCATTTAAAATGGACATTTACCACAAATTAAAGGTATCTTATATTATTAGATAGATTATTATAAATTATACTTTAATTAAGGAGTTATTGATACTTCAAGTGCAAAATGATGATATAAAACCATGATAAAAATGCACTTTTGAGTACTAATCACATTGTATGCATTCATTGAAAAGCAAGAGACAATTAATACTCAACTTTTTCAAAGCATGATAAATTTTAAAGATGCTCTTACAAAATTAACATCTGCTCTCACTTTACAAGCAAAAGGTAAGTTTCCTTCTCAACCACAATAAAATCTCAAAGGACAATACAATGCAAATGCAAGTAGTTCCAGAAGCCAACATATAGATCAAGTTAAATCAATCACTACTCTTCGTAGTGGGAAGATTATTGAAAAACCTTCTCTTGAACCTTTTGAGAAAGATGATAAGTCAATCTCTAAGGGTAAGGAAGGGGTTGAATATGAAAATTACAAAAAAAGACTTATTCCCCACCAGCATTTTCATTTCCTCATGTCATGACCAAACAAAGGAAAGTCAATCACAACTCTAAAATCTTTGAAACTTTTAAACAGGTAAGGATCAATATACCTTTGCTGGATGCTATTAAACATATTTCTTTTTATGCTAAAATTTTGAAAGATATGTGCACTGTAAAGAGAAAATTGAATGTGAAAAAGAAAGACTTTTTAGCCGAACAAGTGCTATTTTTCAGAATAATAATGCTTTGAAATATAAAAACCTTGGTTGTCCTATAATTTCTTGCTTTATTAGAGAACATAAAATTAAAAGAGCCTTACTTGATCTTAGAGCTAGTATGAATTTACTTCCATATTCAGTTTTTTAAAGTCTCAATCTATGTGAGTTAAAACCAACTTCTATAACTCTTTTACTTGTTGATAGATCTATAAAAGTACCTAGAAAAATAGTTGAAGACGTGTCAATACAAGTCGATAAGTTCATTTATTTTGTGAGTTTTATTGTTTTGGACACACAACCTATTAAAGCATGCAATTTATTTCTTATTATTTTAGGATGTTTGTTTCTTGCAACTTTTAATGCATTGATTAATTGTAGGAATGAACTGATGAAGTTATCATTTGGAAACATGACATTAGATATGAATATTTTCAACCTTTACAAGCAACTTGAAGATGATAATGAATTACAAGATGTAGATCATATTGAGAAATTAGTTTATGATCAACCTGAATCTTTTTTAAGTAAAAATAAGTTGGATGAATTTGAAGATTTGCAAATGATTTATTCTCAAGAGGAAATCATAGATGAAAAAGGCATAAAAAATATTAATGCGGATCTTTTGTCAAGAGTGACGACAGATTCAATTTCCAACATCACACCAATCGATGATTACTTTCTCTTAGTCCAATGACTTGGTATGATAAAAATAACAATTTGCTTGCTTCAAAAGATTTGCCAGCTCATTGGAGTACCTAAGATGAAGAAAAGTTTTTGAACAAAATGAAGAACTTTTATTGGGATGACCCTAATTTAATCAAATATTTCAAAGATGCATTCCTGATAATGAGATAAGTAGTGTCATTAAACTTTGTCATTCTAAAGCATGTTAGAGTCATTTATCGTCATAAAAGACAACTGTAAAAATCCTTCAAAATGGATTTTATTGTCTCACCATTTTCAAAGACATGCATGTATTCTGCAAAACTTGTGAAAATTATCAAAAAGTTGATACTGGTAAAAACGTTTTGCTTTATAATTCTCGACTCTATTTATTACCTAGAGAGCCAAGATTAAGATGGAGTAGCCAAAATTTATTGAGCTAGGTGTGTAAAATTGAGGTTGTTAATAAACCGTGAAATTCCTCAAGAGATTCACTAGCTAATTGAAGTAAAGGTCAATTATTAGGTGAGTCTTCCAATTTTTTCATTTCACATATGTTTGAAACAGGTAAAAACATTTTTGCAGAGAAATGTCATGCAAAACGACTGAAAATCTACCACCGGTATGCCAGATGGACTTGCAATGCATAATATCGTTATTTAGGAATGGTATCTGTAAACTGTGAAGATAAAATACTATTTATTAAGGATAGCTTGAGTAAGGGGTCTTTAGATAATCTTCTATTGACTCTTGAGACGTATCCTAGTAATGATGTGCATCGTGTAAGTCATGACTTATAGGCATGATTCTATAAAGAATGTCGTACCGTTTCGAGCGGAGCACAACATCGCGATAATCCTTGATTGATTTTAGGGTCTTTTATTTTGATTTATGGATAAAGGAGTTGTCACCTAGTATTTTGATTACTAGGAACTCTAACTAGTCTTTTAGAGATTATAATGCAAGAGACTTGTTGCGTAAAGGGAAGCTATTAGCATCCCTAGTACGCCCTCCTTAAGGTAAGCTGCATGATGTTTGATTTGCTTTATAATTTTTATGGTATTGGTGTTTTTTGAATACCATCAATTTTTCTTGGTTTGATTCAAAATTTTTATGGTATTGGTGTTTTTTAATACCATCAATTTTTCTTGGATTGATTCAAACTAAATTTATTAATATAGAAATCTAAGGAGATTTTATGTGTTTTAAAAACTCATTTTTTCCTTAGTATTTTAAGAGTTAATGACTTGTAAATCGCAAAGAAGAGGGACAAAAATTAAGATGTTCTTACATTTTCATAGGAAATACAATATGATTTTATTTATCTTCGAGATATTTGATTATATAAAAATTAAATTTTTTTTTATTTTTTAACATTTACAAAAGATACATAAAATGAAACATAAACACACACATCCCATCTTTTTTTATTATGTTTTTCTTGTACACTTATATGTACACCAACATCTACACGTTACTAACCATCAAAATTAAAAATAAATTAAATAATACATCACATAAATAAAAAATTATATAATAACCCCTGAAAATCAAGAAAAATTATTGGGAAAGGCTTCTAGTAAATACAAGAACTGTGGAGGAGAGTGGTCCTCATGTGCTACCCTACTTGCGGCGCATTGGTTCATGCGCCGCTGCAAGAAAACCAGAGGATTTGAACAGCTTTCTCCTTTTTTACTGTCCTCGTTGTCGGTGACAAACACTATTACTTATAAAAGTAGAAAAATACACAACACAATCAATTTTGGTGTTTAGCCTAGCTAGCCGGGGTTAGAAAGTTGGTCGGAGGCTAGTCTTGCAACTGTGCCCCTTCCCCCGCTTTGACTTAGTCTTTATAGAAGGAAGATTTGGTTCCGGGGGAATGGATGTCGCTTGAATCGTCATCCCCCAGCGATCCTATCCTATAGTAAGTAGAACGGATGTTTCCTGTCTATTATAGATATAGAAGAAACCCACTGGCCCTAACATTAACACGATGCACAGCTTACCGCGTTGGCTGCATTTCGCACCAGCTTGCTTTTCTGTTTAAGTTTGTGTTCCGCAAATTAAATACAATACACACTGAACAAAGACCTGAAAACCTTAAAGTTCAGAGATAAAAGATGGCACAACATCGACACGCAGTTTCTTGATAGAGAAAGCATGTCACGAGTTTGGTCAATTGTTCGCGGAGACCTGCTAGGTGAGATTCAGCTTTGGATGCTGCCAAGGCTTTCGATGATAAGAAAGCGGGGGTGGACAATGATTTTCACCTTTGGTTTCGGTCTTTGATGATTTTCATCCATCTAGGGGTAAAGTAAAAAGGTTAAAGTTATACCGCGGAGGGTACAACATTTGCCAATCATAAAAGTTTTAGATGGCCAAGAATGTTGTTTAGACTCCAAGGACTCCCTTAAGAAAAAGAGGAATGTTCCCATCGCAAACAACCTTCCTGAAACAATTTCAAAGCATGGACCTTTTAAAGCAAGGGTGAGGTTTGTGACAAATCAAGCAGTGCCATCGATTTTTCCTCGAATCACTTCTTCTTTTCAATTTGAAAAGAGCATCTTCCCGGAGTGATAGATAAATCTTAGAATAAGGAAATGGGCCTTTTTCGCCTACTTCCAAAAAAGAACCTATTCGTCAAGATCGCCGCGCTTACACCTTTTTTTATTGTCCAAGGCACCAATACTGCACCGCTTCCTTTTATTCTACATCGACACCCAAGCACTAGACCAAGGGCTTTCAAAATGAACTACTTGGCTCGGTTTCCTTCCCCCGTTTAATCAAATCTCCTTCACTCACAATAGAAGGCCAAAGTAATCCCAACAAAGAAAGATGCAGAGTGCTGTCGTACCCCTTCCCCTGGGGACCTTGGGTGACTGAATACCCTTTTGTCACTTAACTACCCTTCGAGCTAAGAACAGGAAAAAAACAACTTTTCTCCTCTTTATACGACAGAACCAAAGTCAACTGATAAAAGAACAGCAGATTTGTCTCAAAGAGCAACAAACAAAATGCGCTTTCTTTGTCCTTCCTTCAACCTCAACCCCGAGAAAAGAGCTCTTTCTCGGTATCTCTCTAGAGGAATTGGAATAAGAGCTTCTTCTTCCTACCTCTTTCCTTGGTCACTGAATCCTAATCTGACTCCCTGAGGTCATTTGGTCTGGGATTGACAATGGCTTTAGTTATTTATATTTAACCTGCTATGCCATCGCCTTGGTGTGTGGGCTACATAGAGACTCCTGACCTTTGAAAGGCTCTTCCCTTAGTCTCACTTTGTTCAACTAAGCACTTTGTGCCTTAACCTTCGAAAATGAAACAACTCGCACTCAATCAATCAAAGGTGGAAAGCACTCTTTCGGGCAATCAAAAATAGTCATTCTCTGGTGGCTAAGTGGCAAGGACTTGGGATCAAGGGGTTTGCTCCCTCTGTGGTCTCAGGTTCGAGTCCTTGGTTGCTCATATGATGGCCACTAAAAGCTTACATGGTCGTTAACTTCAGGGCCCGTGGGATTAGTCGTGGTGCGCGAAAGCTGGCCCGGACACCTACGTTAATCTAAAAAAAAAAAAACAGTCATTCTCTTTTCTTTATTCATGACCTTGTTATCTCCAAAAGTTGATAGGCAGCAACCTAAAGAAGGAAGAGAAGAGGATGAAGAACAAGCAAAAACCACTCTTTCAGAGCCTGATGTGACTCGGACTTCTGTTACCATTGGTCCTACATTGCCACAGACGTCTTAACTAAGAAATATCATAAGAAAAGTGCGATTGAGATGAATGGTATGCGAGTTTCATTCTTTCTTTTGTACTTCTCTTTCTTTATTGAGATTCAATTGGTCTTTAGTTCAGTACAAGATCGAAAATCATGCATTCCATTCTATCGACAGGGGTATCAATGAATCTATCAACTCTGTAATACTGTGCTGCTTATTATGTATGGTAGTGGCTCGGCCTTTGTTTTTAAATAATCAGCTATTGGAAAGCCTTGATCCAGAACCGGAGAAATTCCTGTTGAAGTAAACTCAATCCACCAGAAGGTCAAGGAAGGCAGCCACCAGCTGTCACCGCCCAGCCACCAACCAACCAGCCACCAACCGACCAGCCGCCAGCCGCCAGCCACCGGCCGCTGGCCGCTTTCACACCGTCGGTCACAAACCGCCTTCACACTTGAAAGTTGAATTTTCTTGTTTTGATTTCGTGTATAAATAGATAGCTAAGTTTATACAATTCTGTGTGGAGAGATTGAGAGAAACACTAGAGAGAAAGAGAGAAAAAGAGAGAGGTTATTGTAAACTTTTGTTTATGTAATTGTAAGCTTTGTTCTTGAAATAAAAGAGTGTGTTTTATCCCATCTGAGTGTTTCAAAGCCACCACAAATGGTTTCTCCCACCAACAATTGGTATCAGAGCCCTGTTCGTCAGAAAACAGAGGTATTTTTGGGAAATATCCGAATTTTCAAAGTTGTCAAAAACAAGTTTTGATCATTCCAAAGTGTAGAGCTCATCCATACGAACTCAACGGTGCAAAAATCAGGTCAATCGGAGCACGGGGTGGACCACACTCTCCGTCTGAAGTTTCAGCACTGTAGCCCACGCGCCCCGAGGAAGAAGACGAGTGAGCTACACGCGCGCCATATTTGAGCCGCGCCGAGCCGAGCCACGAGCCAAGCCACGAGCCATATTTGAAGCCGAGTCGAGCTCCAAGCCATATTCCAGAGCCAAGCCAAGCTCTGAGCCATATTCTAGAGTCAAAGTCAAAAAAAGAATATTCCCGGTTCAACCCAGCAAACCACCCGAATTGGTTTTTGGACCGGTTCACCTCATTTTTGACCCGTTTTCTACAAAGTCAGACCGGTTCCCTACTATTTGGACCATTCCGGATCCATCTACGGTGTCGGTTTTGCCAAATTCAACTCCCAAAAAGGTGATATAGTCATTTAAAGAGCAAAATGACTACAGAAAATGCACAAACACTCATCCCGAAGCTAACCAAAGACAACTATGATAGTTGGTGCATCAGATTGAAGGCATTCCTTGGTTCACAAGAGTGTATAGACATTGTGCAATATGGTTATGATGAACTAGAGTCCAAAGAATCAGAAGATGCTTTACCAGAGGTACAGAAGCAAGTCCTCAAAGCCAATAGAAAGAACAAAGCAAGGACCATCATTTATCAAGGTCTTGATGAAGCGACCTTTGAAATCATTGCTTCAGCAGAAACATCAAAAGAAATATGGGAGGCTCTTCAACAAAAATACAAAGGTGTTGACAGAATAAAGAAGATTCGTCTCTAATCTTTGCGAGGTGAATTTGAATTGTTACAAATGAAGTCCTCAGAATCCATTTTTGATTATCACACAAGAATTATGGTGATAGTCAATCAGATGAGAAGAAATGGAAAAGCCCTTTCAGATGCTCGAATTATAGAGAAAATTTTGAGATCCCTAGATCCAAAATTTATTTTTGTTGTTGTTGCTATTGAAGAATCCAAAGAAGTGGACAAGTTAACAGTGGATGAACTTATGAGTTCTTTGCAAGCTGATGAGCAGAAGATTGTAAAAAGAAATGGAGATAAGGCAATTGAGCATGCCTTACAAGCAAAATTGTCTCTCAAAGACAAATATGAGCAAGGGAAGACTTCAACAAGTGGATACACCACTCGAGGAAGAAGTCAACAAACACGAGGAGGATTTCAGCGATTTCAAGGCAGAGGTTCTTGGAATACAGGTTTTAGAGGAAGAGGTGGTAGAAACACCACTAGAGGAGGTCGAGGACAACAAGCATTCACTCCTAGAGGAAGAGGAGGTGGTTACAATAACCATGACAAGAGGAATATTCAGTGTTATAATTGCAATCAATTTGGGCACTATAGCACTGAATGTCAAAAGAAAGCTCCACTGATACGTGAGCAAGTCAACTATGCAGAAGAGAATGTCAACAACAGAGGAGCAGCTGCATTATTTATCCAACAAGGACTTGACAAGAATCAAGAGAATATTTGGTATCTTGATTCTGGAGCTAGCAATCACATGTGTGGCCAACGCGATTTATTTGGTGATCTAGATGAGACCATACAAGGTTTTGTCACCTTTGGAGATACGTCAAAAGTTCCATTCAAAGGTAAAGGCAACATCCCATTCAAGTTGAAGAATGGCGATCATAGCTACATCGCCGATGTCTACTATGTCCCAGCCATAAAGCAGAACTTGGTGAGCATAGGTCAACTTTTGAAGAGAGGCTATACACTTTACATGAAGAATTGTCATCTGACAATTACAGACTACAATGGTAGATTAATTGCCTATGTGAAAATGTCCAAGAATAGGATGTTTCCTTTAAACATCCAATTGATGCAGCAAAGTGTTTGAGTGCCATCACCAACAATGAAGAATGGCTTTGGCACCTGAGGCTTGGACATCTGAATTTCACAAGTCTGAAGATGCTAGCAAGCAAAAAGATGGTCAAAAGTATGCCCCACATTGATCATCCAGAAGAAGTCTGTGAAAGTTGTGTCCTCAGCAAACATCACAAATCTAGTTTTGCCAAAGAAGTCAATTGGAAAGCAAAGAAGCCACTAGAGTTAGTGCACACAGATGTGTGTGGTCCTATAAAGCCTATGTCAACTGGACAGAATAGGTACTTCCTCATTTTCATTGATGATTTTAGTAGAAAGACATGGGTATATTTTTTGAAGAGGAAATCAGAAGTGTTCGATTGTTTTAAAGATTTTAAAGTAATTGCTGAGAAGCAAAGTGGCTACAAGATCAGAACCGTAAGATCTGAT
>SRLM01004357.1:0-29251 GCA_015708895.1 Populus ilicifolia
TTGTATAACAATTGGTACAACAAATGCTTGGCACTTTTATAGCCGACACCTAATTTATGAAAGGAACTTAATTTGTTGTTAACATAAGTTATAATCATAAATGCTTGAGGAAATTTACAAGTATTAGCATTAATTGAATAAGATGACTAATGTAATCATGTTAACAATCTATAATCTGATTGGAACCTCCTTTATGTGTGGTTTCCAATTAAACAATAAAAGTTTATACTATACTTGTTTGACATACCATTAGTGGAACCTCTAACGTTGACATTTGATATTATCACTATTTAATCCTTACATTAACATTCTATCTCCAAGTTATCATCATCATCATCATCTTCTTCTTCTTCTTCTTCTCTTTCTTTATTATTATTACTACTACTACTACTACTAGTAGTACTATTATTATTATTATTATTATTATTATTATTATTATTGTTGTTATTGTTATTATTGTTGTTATTGTTATTATTGTTGTTGTTGTATTGTTGTTATTTATAATTTGTACAATAACCTCCATGTGGTTCGACCCCGGTCTTGCCGGGTTATTTATTACTTCGACACTCCTGTACTTGGGAGAAGACATCAATCTTTTTGTCGTGTCACTAAGATTTGGGCTTCTAATAGTAGCATTGAGTCTTGACTTCCTATAAATGTTTTAGGCCTATGTCTTAGTGTTTTAGCCATATAAACCAAATTGAAATCCAAGATCTATAGCTCTAGATATGGCCAAATAATTGAATAGTGTTCCAGTTTGGACTGAAAAAATATCTTTTTTCTAAGCTTCACCCTCTATTTGTCTTTTCAATTTTAGTAGTTGAACTCATTAATGAATCCTTCGATTTATGTGATAGGCCTGCATTTAAGATGAACATTTATCATAAATTAAAGATATCTTATAATATTATACTTGTTATTATAAAACATGCTTTAGTTAAAGAGTTATTAATACCTTAAGTGCAAAATATTGATATACAACCTTAATAAAAATGTACTTTTAAATATTAATCAAGTTGATTAAAAAAGGATGTTGAAATGTCAATCATGTTGTTATGAAATTTTGCTATTCTGTATTTTGTTTTGGGATCACATCTCATCCTTTGATGAAACATATCTCTTCTTTATCTCTTTATTATTTTGAAATCAAGAAATGTTTAGCATTTTATTTTGATAAAATATTTTGATGCAAATTTAAGGCTAGTCATTCTTAAAATATTAAATGGTTTTTATTATAGAAATGACTCAATGTTTCTTAAAATGATATGATAAATAATATGGGGTGACCAAAAACAATTTTAAGCTCACATATAAAATTAAACCACACACTATAGACCTAAGCTATACTAGTATGCATATTGACATGTAGTGAATTCGGTAGTTATGGACTTGTGAATCATGACCTTGACAAGTTCAAATAATCACATTGGACAATATCAAAAGTTACTAGAGCAAACCCTAGATAGGAAAATAAATGGTATTCAGATTAGTCGGGGGAAGAGAAAGTTCAAATGATGATGAATCAGTGAAATCCATTAAGGTTATATTTGGCATATGGAAATGACAAATGTCTTTTGATCATAAGCAGAAGATCGAGCACATTTAAATGAATTGAGAGTAATGTTATTCAAAGATAACTTATGATTTAGTGAACTTTAGCAGCAATTAAGACTAACGTTGTACTTGAAGGACATCATCATATCTTTATCTTGGTTTATCCTCTGAAACGTGGCTATGACTCTTGAAAGATGTTATCACATGAATGCATTTGAATAGATGTCGGAAAGATGCACACTACTAAAACTGACTGTAAGACAATCTGCTTTGAATCCCATTGACTTAAGGTGGATTTCACTAATATAAAGCATATGTGATAAAAGTAACACCATTAATAATGACAATGCATTTCTTTTCATGATATTATTAGACATGTTAAGAGGAATTCATTGAGAAGAACAATGAGTATACAACAACGAGCCTTGACTACATGATATGTAATGCATATTCAAATGACTTGATAGTTCTATAAAGGTTAATGGTAACATATACTTGAAGAGTATATTTCAACTGAAGGTAACTTCATTGCTAATTAACAATCTAAGATGAGGTCAACACTAGAAAATCTCTTGATGATTGTTGTCAGGATGCACACAACTAATCAGAGAATAGTTCTTAAGAGAATCCAAGAAATGAATGATTTATTAAGCTCACTTAAACAACACCACACTTGGAGGCATGGTTAAGCTTGATAAACAATGAGAGTGTAATAATTATGGACAACCTAGGATGGGTATTACACTTACTTTTAAATGGAAGACTGACATATGGTAAACTTTAATAAGCTAGTGAATCAGGAAAAATAGAGAAGGCTTTGGATTGCAAACAAAAACACCTTATGATAATAAAGCATCAAGGGCCTATATTTCAAACTAGTAAGGATATATGTAAGTCATCTAACATCCAAACACTGTATAAATATTCTTGAATTTAAGAGAAATCCTCAATGAAATCTAATAAGATTTTAATGAATATGAGTAGAAAATGAAAGAATCATTAAGTTAATGATAACAAAGAATCATGTTTTTGACCTGGAATGGAAAAAAGATGAGATAAACCCTACCATTAGAAAATTCTTAAGGAAATGAGAAAATCAACCTTATCATTAAGAAGAGTCTTTATGGCAACCCTATATCAAGAAGCATCAAGTTTTCAAATCACATAATCAGGAAGTATTAGGTCAACCTTGCAATCAAGAAGCACTAAGTTTTCAACTTTGTCATCAGAACATCAAACTAAATTTAGTCATTGGGAAGGACAAATGTCAACCTTACAATTATAAATCACTAGAAAAGTTCAAGAACTTAATCAAGCCCTATCACCAAAAGAAGAAGAAGGAAGAACCCTACCATCAAGAATCCTAGCTCTAAGCCTTATAATCAAGAAGAAAATTGAGAACAACCCTACTATTAGAAAATTAACAAACAAAGAAAAAAAATTCAAACCCTGTCATCAAGAAGAACAACAAAAGCCTTTCATCAACAATTTATGTTTTGGGAACCCTGCCATCAGAAATCTTAGTTTTTGATTCCACAATCAAAATGTTTCAAATTCAATGAAAAAAATTAAAGACACCTTCAGAGAGTTCTGGTTGAAGAGGATCGCCGACTTTCAGGATTTTAGGTAAACTAAGCTAAAAAAGAAGACACTTATGAAAGAATAGTTGAGCATATGATTCTCCTAGTTGTTGTAAAATTTTGGTTCTAGTCTAAAGGAATCATTACACTAGAATTTTAGGTTAATTGAGTTGCAAATATAGATTTTAGTTCTAGTTAAAGAGAATCATCTGATTGGTATTTCAAGTTGAATAAGCTGCAAACAAAGATTTTAGGTTTGGTTAAAGGAAATCGCCATATTGAGATTAAAGTTAGCCAAACTGTTTTTCAAATTTTAGTTTTGATTAAAGAACTAGATTTGGATCTCAGATTTACCGAATAATTGTTTAAATCTTAGTTTTGGTTAAAGGAAATCATCAAGTATAAAATCTCAAGTTGATTGAGCTGTAAATAAAGATTTTGGTTCTAATTCAACGGAATCACTAAATTAGGATTTTAGGTTAGTTGAGCTATAGATAAAGATTTTATTTCTAGTTAAAAGGGGTCTATATATTGAGATTTCATATTAACCTAACCAAAGACATAAATTTAGATTATGGATAAAAAGGGTCTCTAGATTGAGATTTTAAATTAACCCAATCAAAGATAGAGATTTAGGCTCTAGATTAAGATTTCATATTAACCCAACTAAAGATAGTGATTTAGTTTCTAGTTAAAAAGGATCGCTAGATTGAAATCTCAGGTTAGCTAAATTATTTTTCATATTTTGGTTCTAGTTAAAATAAATTGTTAGATTGAGATTTTAGGTTAGCTGAGTTGTTAAGATTTGAGTTTGGTTAAAGGAGATTATTAGATTAGGATCTTAAGTTAGCCAAAATGTTTTTATTATTTTGGTCTGATAAAAGAAAATCATTAGATTAAGATTTTAGGTTAACCAAGAAGTAGAAAAAGATTTTGGTTTTGGTTAAATGTGATTGTCAGATAGGATCTTAAGTAAATAAGTTGCAAATAGAGATTTTGGTTCTATTGAAAAGGAATTACTAGATTAAGATTTTAGATTAGCCTAACCAAAACCAAAGATTTAGTTTCTAGTTAAAGGAGATACCAGGTAAAGATCTTAGGTAAGTTGAACTGTTTTTTAGATTTTTTTCTGGTAAAGGAAATTGCTAAATTAGGATTTCAAGTTAGTCGAGTTATAGATAAATATTTTGGTTATGGTTAAAAAGAATCACTAGATTGGAATTTTAGGTTGATCAAGTTATAAATAAAGATTTGAGTTCTTATTATAAGAGATTGCTAGATTGAAATTTTAGGATAATCAAGTTGTACATAGTTTGATTGTAGTTATGGTTGAAAAGGATTGCTACAAAGATAGAGTTTCAAATAAACCAAACTAAAATTTTTGAAAAGATTAGTTTTTGAAGAACATATCATTTATCTTTACAAACTTATTATGTAATGCATTTAGTAATTATTTGTTTTGTATGTATTGCAAAGAGGGGCATTTGTTAAAAAATAGCAAAAAAAAAATCTAAAAAATAAGTTCTTAACGTCTTTGCATCACTTGCAACATCTTCTTCTTTGTGTTAAGTTGTTAAAGAGCCTTTAAAAGTCAACATTAAAGTTTCTATTTTTCAAAAAATAAATAAATTTATAAAGGGATCAAAAATGAAAAGGTAGAAGAAAAGGGATCAAATTATTTTTGGGTTGATCTTCATAGTTCCATTTTCATTCGTAGTAGTAGCCATTTATAAAAAAAATTATTTAAGAAAGAGGAAAAATTGATCTAAAAAAGGGAAACAAACCAAACTACTTACGTTGATTTACCGATGCCAATAACAATAGCTCTTATTGTTGGCACACAAAGATAAGAGAGAATAAGTGGTTCCAAATCCATCCATTTTTCACTTCATCAATGATGGCATATGAGGCTAGTATTTGAATATTAAAAGTTAACCGAAAAATTCTCAAATTAATTCAAAACATTCACTAATTTTAATTTGAAGTATTTTTCATCATAATATTCAAATTACAAAAAAACAATTCATAAAAATTTATTTGAGTACACAATCCCATATTAAATTCTTGACTCCAAATTTATTCACACAAATAAATCTTAATCTTAAGTCATGGACAAACTTCCAAATAAAAACCCATCAAAATCTTTAAACCATATTCAAAATCACATGAAGTAGCTTGCTTCAAATAGAGTGTGCTAGGGGTGGTAATTCATTTCCTAGTTACAACTAGTATCTTACCCTTAAATCTTTTATAAAAGCAGTACACTCAAGTTTCCAAACAACCTTGAACCAAATAACTAGGTAGCAACTCCTTCAAAACCCTTGACAACACATATTCATGTGCAACAAAATCAAAGGCACAGAAAAGTTGAATATCATTCAAGGTTCAAGAATTAAGAGTTATATCATTATGAAATTCTTATATAGATTAGTTAAATGTCATATGATAAACACTTGTATATTTGTTCTAAGTCTCTTATATTTTCATTTATAAGAATAATTGTTGCTTTTCATAAAGAAAAGAGCATAATATATATCAGTCTCTACAACTCTAATGAATTTTTAATATTTAAGAGAGCATTGACAAGGAATATTTTTGAAACAATGTTTCAGAATAATAAGAATCTTATAATTATAACAACTATATAATTTTATTTACAAAGCATTTTTGTTCAATGAACTTAATTTTATTCTAAATTCATAAATTAAATATTAGAATCATTAATATAATATCATATAAATATTAAAGATAACTCAAGTATTTATTAATAATAAATATGTTTTCACATGAATATAATAATGTTAAGTGCAACAATCGATTGGCTACAGAGCCTATACTATTAACATGTATTTTCTAGCAAATAAAACTCTCCAAAAACAATGGATTAGGATAAACTTAATTTTTTGAATTTGAGCCTATAAGAACCTTTTGAATATAGACCAAATCTCAATGGTTTTTGTGAACTAGTTATAAAACTCAAAATAAAACATACAATATGATAAATTGATTTTGATTTATAAAATAAAATAAAAGGACATGAAAATGTAAAATAAGAGCCTAAAAATTAATTGTTAATTTCAAAACTTGTAGGAAAATAACAAAATGACAAAAATATTTTTATGCCTAGAGTACTAACTCTTTATTTTTTTTACTTATGTAGTTTTTGTGTCTAATAGACGACAACTAAAAAAAAAGAGATGTAGCTTACTATTTCTAGAAAAACTTAAAAACCCCTACAAATTAGTAAAATATTAACTTGCTTCCTATATGAATTAATTTAGAATAATTTTAATAATTAACTTGATTTTTATATGTCTAGAAATATAATCCTTGTATTGATTATATTCCTGTTCTTAATTTCTGATACAACTAAAAGATTGATGTCTTCTTCCAAGTGTAGGAGTGTTGAAGTAATAAATAACCTGGCAAGACCGGGTTTGAACTACATGGAGGTTAATTGTATAAATTATAAACAACTATGGTTTAAGAAAAGTTCTCTTCGGTAAAAAAATCCTTACCTTATTGGGTAAAACCTAATCATTCTAACATCAATAAATAATTTAATATCCAGAATACGTCTTACTTATAAGATCATAACCACAGATACTAAAAGAAAACAAAATAATTCTTTTGGAATTTTTGAAATATTGGCCAGTTCTTGTAATTTTAATAAACTAGTTATTAAAGTCAAAATGCATGCTAGAACATTTTTTTTTTATGAAGATGCAATATGATTTTTTTTATTATAAATGTTTTTTAGAGAGACTTAGTTGTATGCGTGAAAACAAAATATTTTATTTTTTATTTTTTATGTTTTGATGAAAACCAGGTATTTCAATACCAGATTTGTATCTTCACAGTATAAAAAGTAAAAACCAATATTAATCAAAATTAGTAAAATATTTATGGAAAATCAAAGATTTTTTAAATAATTTTTGAAGAATTTGTTTTCAGGATGGGCCCAACCCAGCCTATATGGCTGGGCTAGACCTAACCGGTTTTTATCTGCAAGCATGCATGAACAATTCACGCATGCCTGCTAGCAAGCTGCTACAGTCATGGTGTAATAAATCTCCAAGTACACAATGTAAAAGTTTGAGAAGTTTACATGGAAGCAACAAAGGCAACAACATGCTTTGATTCTTCCTATTTGTTTTTTGAATTTGTTTGTTGTTCTTCTTGAGGTTCCATCCCTTTCATCTTTGTCTTCTCCTTCCTCCTGGAATTCTTTGTTTTTGTTTTTTTTTATTTATTTGCTTCTCTCTCTATTGGTTTTCTTATTTTCCTTTCTTTTATCCTTTATGCCATCTCTCTTATTTTCTCCTCCCCCCTTCTCTACTCTTTCTCGATCTGCCTCTTTGTTTCTTCTTTTCTTTTATTCTTCCTTGTTCCTTGGTGTAGCTCGAGGCAAACCTATTGCTTAGGGATGAAGACGATGATGAAACTCATAGGTTGATGCTACTCTCTTCTTCAAGTCTTCTTGTATTCTTCCTTCTCTTAGTATTTTGCTTTCTGTGTATTTTTAAATATTTTTCCCTCCCTACTTATGTTCTCTCCATCTCTCCTCTTGGGTTCTCCCCCCCTTTTTTTTCTTTTTTTCCCTTCTCCTTTTGTTGTCCCTCATTTATTGATTAATACTTAAAAGTATATTTTTATCAAGATTTTATATCATCATTTTACACTTAAAGTATCAATAACTCCTTGACTAAAACATGTTTTATAATAACATATCTAATAATATAAGATAATTTTAATTTATGGTAAATGTTTATTTCAAATGCAGGCCTATCACATAAATGAAAGGATTGATTGATAAATTTAAGAACTGAAATTAAAAGGACAAAGAGATGGCCAAACATAGAAAAGAGATGCTGGTGCAGTTCAAACCAGAACACTATTCGGTAATTGGGTCATCCCTACAGCTCTAGATCTTGGATTTAGGTCTACTTTATATGAATTGAAAGGTAAGATATAAGCTTTCAATTTTTATATGGAGCACAAGACTTAAAAAGGTCATTTTCAAGTCAAAATTGTAACAATAACAATGAAGTCTGAATTTGTCCTCTAGCCTGAACACTATTTAGTGTTTGGCCCATATATAGAGTTTTAGAAGTCCAAATGACCTTAATTTTTTACCCAAGAAATTTGAGATAATTTCCTACAACATTCATATTTCAAGTGGTTTCAGTTGTGACATTATCAATGATGTTTTGAGCAGAAAAAAGAAGATAAGGATTGTCACCAAGTCAAGAGTTGGCACTTACTCATCAATTAGTCATCAAATCAATAGTTTCCAATTTTGGCATGTAAAAGGAGGCATTTGCCATGCATTTAGGCTTCTTGGTTTCTAAATCAAGATCATGTTCTTGCTTTCTCTCTTTGTATTTTTTGTATTACTTACGCTTTACTTTCATTTCCTTTCCTTTACTTAGTTAGATTTTATTTTTTTATGTTCTTGTTTTGTTTATTTATTTATTCTTTCATTATGTATAATTATGTTTATTATGTTAAGGTGAGAAGGTTACAATAATGGTGTAAGAATAAGTATAATGTAAACTCAATATGGACTTTAATGTTTGATACTAACATGTTTTGTATTTGTTATCTTGTTTACTCTTTAATACTTTGCTTGTTAAATGATTAATCTTGATTTATGTTGTATAACAATTGGTACAACAAATGCTTGGCACTTTCATAGCCCATACTGTATGGTATAACCGACACCTGAGTTATGAAAGGAACTTGATTTGTTGTTAACATAAGTTATAATCATGGATGCCTGATGAAATTTACAAGTATTAGCATTAATCAAATAAGATAACTAATGTAATTATGTTAACAATTTGTAATTTGATTAGAACCTCCTTTGTGTGTGTTTTTGAATTGAATAATAAGAGTTTATACTATACTTGTTTGACATACCATTAGTGAATCCTCTAACCTTGACATTTGTTATTATCATTATTTAATCCTTACGTTAATTTTCCATCTCAAAGTTCTTATTAACTTCTTCTTTTTCTTCTTCTTCTACTACTACTACCACCACTACTACTATTACTATTACTATTATTATTACTAATACTACAACTACTACTATTATTATAATATTTGTTGTTGTTGTTATTGTTACTATTATTGTTATTTATAATTGTTGTTTATAATTTGTACACTTAACCTCTTTATGTTTCGATCTTGGTCTTGCCAGGTTATTTCTTATTTCGACACTCCTACACTTGAGAAAAGTTATCAATCTTTTAGTCATGTCATCTATATGATCTCCCCCTCTTTGTTTCTATTCCCCCCTTCTCTTGTCTCATTCTCTCTTCTGCTTTTATAGTTAGAGGATGCATGTGTTATGACATGCATATGGTAACGGCTAGTATAAGACATGCTCCCTTGAAAGAACTCCACTATCTTTATAAAAAACACTTCCCCTGTCTCTTTTTTTCCAGCTATTTCTTTCTTTTAAAGAAGACCATGAACAATGGGCGCAATTCTTAATGCAATAACGCCATTTTCAATTTCAAAATGATATTTTTGATTTGGTTCTTGAATGTTTTTATAATTTTATAATCATGCCCTCTGAAAATATTGCAATTAGATCCTTTGATTTTAGCTTTTTTTTAGTTTGGTTCTTGGTTTCAAATTGTTTCAATAAAGTCCTTAATTGTCTATCAAATTTCAATATTTATGCAATAAGCCCCTGATTTGACAAAATCAACTCTTTAAAATTATAATTGGACCCTAAAACTTTTAATTTCTTCCAATAAAAGCCTAAATTGACTTAAAAATCAATTTTCTTACAATTCAACTAATCGATGCTTCGAAGTATATTTTTATCAGGGTTTTATATTATCATTTTGCACTCGAAGTATCAACAACTCCTTAACTAAAACATGTTTTATAATACTATCTAATGATATAAGATACCTTTAATTTATGGTAAATGTTCATTTTAAATGCAGGCTTATCACAAAAATAAAAGGATTGATTAATGAATTTAAGAATTGAAATTGAAAGGACAAAGAAATGGTCAAACTTAGAAAAGAGATATCAGTGTAATCCAAATCGGAACACTTTTTAGTAATTGGATCATATCTAGAGGTGTAGATCTCAAATTTAGGTCTACTTTATATGGATGGAAAGTTAAAACATAGGCCTACAACTTTCATATGGAGCCGAGATCTAAAAAGGTCATTTTCAAGCTCAAATTGGAGCAATAACAAAAAAGTCCAAATTTGCCATCCAGCTCGAGTACTTTTAGTATTTTGGCTATATCTGGAGTTCTGGAAGTCAAAATAATCTGAATTTTTGACACAAGAAAGCTGAGATAATTTTGTACAACTTCGATGTTAGTGGTTCCAATTTTGATGTTATCAATGATGTTTTGGGCAGACAAGAGAAGATAAGGATTGTCACCAAGTCAAGAGTTGACCACCTACTCACCAATTAGTCATCAAATCAATAGTTCCAATTTTGGCCTATAGAAAGAGGCATTTGCCATGCATTTAGGCATCTTGGTGTCCAGATCAAGATCATGCTCTTGCTTTCTCTCTTTGTATTTTTTGTAATGTTTATGCTTTGTTTTCATTAATATCAAGTTTATGCCTTTCATTTCCTTTCCTTTACTTAGTTAACTTTTATCTTATTTATGTTCTCATTTTGTTTATCTATTTTTCTTTCTTTCATTATGTCTAGCTAAGTTTATTATATCAAGGTGAAAAGGTTACACTAATAGTGTAAGAATAAGTATAATATAAACTTAATATGGACTTTAATGTTTGATATTAACAAGTTTTATATTTGTTATCTTGTTCACTATTTCATACTATGCTTGTTAAATGATTAATCTTGATTTATGTTGTATAACACTTGGTACAACAAATGCTTGACACTTTCATAGCCTATACTGTATGGTATAACCGACACCTAATTTATGAAAGGAACTTGATTTGTTGTTAACATAAGTTATAATCATAAATGCTTGAGGAAATTTACAAGTTAAAAGCATTAATTGAATAAGATGACTAATGTAATCATGTCAACAATCTATAATCTGATTTGAACCTCCTTTGTGTGTGGTTTCAAATTGAATAATAAGAGTTTATACTATACTTGTTTGACATACCATTAGTGGAACCTTTAACCTTGACATTTGTTATTATCATTGTTTAATCCTTACATTAATATTCTATCTCCAAGTTCTCATCATCTTCTTCTTTTTCTCTTTATTATTATTATTATTATTATTATTATCATTATTAGTACTATTACTGCTGTTGCTACTACTATTATTGATATTACTATTATTATTATAATTGTTGTTGTTGTTGTTATTGTTATTATTGTTGTTATTGCTATTATTGTTGTTTATAATTTATACAATTAACCTTCCTGTGGTTCGACCTCGGTCTTGCTGAGTTATTTATTACTTAGACACTCCTGCCCTTGGAAGAAGACATCAATCTTTTAGTCGTGTCCCCAACCCTCTATAAATTCAATTAAAACTTAAATAAAATTTAATTAAGTCCATAAACATCTGATTTTAGACTTTTCTTCCTTAACTTGAATTTTCTTTGTTAATAGGGCTCTTATCAGTCAAAAATATACTGTCAAATTTCAACCTTTTGCATTTTTAAACCTCCTCAACCAATTTTGTCTTTTCTTGGTATTACAACATCCTTTTCTTGTTCCTATTATTTTTTGATTTCTTTTGAATATTTTTTGATATATTTGTTTTTGTATTTTCTCATTTTGTTGCTTGAAAACCTAAAAATAGGTAACAACAGATGCTCTCTCTTTACAATGCTTATAGAGTAAAGACTTAACATAGTAAGTTTTGTAAAGGTAAACAAAACTTAACTTTCAATCTTGATTTTTTTCAAAACTTGGTTAATTAAAATTCTGTTTTAACCGCAATCTAGTTTCAACCAAAAGCTTGATTATCTTGAGAACCTAATCTTGGCACCCCTCTAAATTTTGTTTTCTTTTTCTTTTTCTTTTTTTTAATTGAAATCTCGTGTGTCGACTTTCTTTTAACCAAAGCTAAAATCCTTTATGTGGTTGGGCTAACCTGAGATCACATCCAACAATCCCCTTTAACTAGAACCAATATCCATGTGGTTAGGTTGACCTAAACTCCTATCTGATGATCCTCTTTAACTAGAACCAATATTCGTGTGGTCGGGCTAACCTGAGATCGCATTCGATGATCCCCTTTAACTAGAACTAAAATCTACATGGTTGGGCTAACCTGAGATCCCGTCCAGCAATCCCCTTTAACCATAATCAATATTCATGTGGTTGGGCTAATCTAAGATCCCATTTGGCGATCACTTTTAACCAGAACCAAATTCTACATGGTTGGGCTAACCTGAGATCTCGTCTGGCAATCCCCTTTAACCAGAACTAAAACTTGTGTGGTTGGGCTAACCTAAGATCCTTTCTAGTGATCCCTCTTAACCATAACCAAAATCCTGTGTGTGGTTGGGCTAACCTGAGATCCCATATGGTTGATCCCCTTTAACCAGAACCAATATCTGTATGTGATTGGATTGACCTAAAATCCTATCCGATGATCCTCTTTAACTAGAACCAATATCCATGTGGTTGGGTGACACGACGAAAAGATTGATGTCTTCTCCCAAGTGTAGGAGTGTCGAAGTAATAAATAACCTAGTAAGACCGGGGTCGAACCACAGGGAGGTTATTGTACAAATTATAAATAACAATAATGCAACAATAACAATAACAACAATAACACCAATAATAGCAATAATAATAATAATAATAATAATAATAACAATAATAATAACAATAATAAAGAATAAGAAGATGGGAACTTTGAGATGAAATATTAAAGTAAGGATTAACAATGATAATAACAAATTTCAAGGTTAGAGGTTCCACTAATGGTATGTCAAATAAGTATAGTATAAACTCTTATTATTCAATTGGAAACCATACATAAAGAAGGTTTCAATCAGATTATAGATTGTTAACATGATTACATTAGTCATCTTATTCAATTAATGCTAATACTTGTAAATTTCGTCAAGCATTTATGATTATAACTTATGTTTACAACAAATCAAGTTCCTTTCATAGCTCAGGTGTCGGTTATACCATACATTATGAGCTATGAAAGTGCCAAGCATTTGTTGTACTAATTGTTATACAANTCAAGATTAGTCATTTAACAAGCAAAGTATTAAAGAGTGAACAAGATAATAAATATAAAACATGTTAGTATCAAACATTAAAGTCTGTATTATGTTTATACCATACTTATTCTGACACCATTAGTGTAACCTTTTCACCTTGACATAATTAACTTAGCTAGACATAATAAAAGAAAGAAAAATAGATAAACAAAATAAGAACATAAATAAGAGTAGAGTTAATAAAGCAAAGGAAAGGAAATGAAAGGCATAAACTTGATATTAATGAAAACAAAGCATAAATGCTACAAAGAATACAAAAGGAGAAAACAAGAACATGATCTTAATCTAGACACCAAGATGCCTAAATGCATGGCAAATGCCTCCTTTTATAGGCCAAAATTGGAAACTATTGATGAGTAGGTGGCCAACCCTTGACTTGGTGACAATCCTTATCTTCTCTTGTCTGCCCAAAACGTCATTGATGATGTCAAAATTAGAGCCACATGAAAACATGAAAGTTCTAGGAAATTGTCTCAGCTTTCTTGTGTAAAACAATCACCTTATTTCGACTTTTAGAACTGTAGATATGGTCAAAATATTGAACAATGCTCGGGTTGGAGGACAGATTCAGGCTTTTTTGTTGTTGCAACAATTTGGACTTGAAAATGGCCTTTTTAGATCTTGGCCTCCATATGAAAGTTATAGGACTATGTCTTACCTTTCCATCCATATAAAGAAGACCTAAATCTGAGATCTATAGCTCCAGATATGACCTAATTACCAAAAAGTGTTCCGATTTAGATTGCACCGACATCTATTTTCTAAGTTTGATCATCTCTTTGCCTTTGCAATTGATGTTCTTAAGGTCATCAATCAATCCTTTTATTTATGTGATAGGCCTGTATTTAAAATGGACATTTACCACAAATTAAAGGTATCTTATATTATTAGATAGATTATTATAAAACGTACTTTAGTTAAGGAGTTATTGATACTTCAAGTGCAAAATGATGATATAAAACCATGATAAAAATGCACTTTTGAGTACTAATCATCGGGCTAACCTGAGATCTCATTCGATGATCCCCTTTAACTAGAACTAAAATCTACATGGTTGGGCTAACCTGAGATCCCGTCCAGCAATCCCCTTTAACCATAATCAATATTCATGTGGTTGGGCTAATCTAAGATCCCATTTGGCGATCCCTTTTAACCAGAACCAAATTCTACATGGTTGGGCTAACTTGAGATCTCGTCCGGCAATCCCCTTTAACCAGAACTAAAACTTGTGTGGTTGGGCTAACTTGAGATCCTGTCTAGTGATTCTCTTTAACCAGAACCAAAATCCTGTGTGTGGTTGGGCTAACCTGAGATCCCATATGGTTGATCCCCTTTAACCAGAACAAATGTCTATATACGGTTGGGCTAACCTAAGATCCTATTTGGCAATCTCCTTTAACCACAATCTATATGTGGTTGGGCCATCCTGAGATCCCATTTGGCAATCCTTTTTAACCAAAATTTGTATGTGGTTGGGCTAACTTGAGATCCTATTTGGCGATCCCTTTTAATTAGAACCAAATTTCGTGTCTTCCTGTTAACAAGGTTTGAATTCTTCTTCTTCTTTAGAATTTCCTAACGGTAGGGTTCTTGTCAATTTTTTTTCTTGATGATAAGGTTTGATCAATCTTTTCACTTGTTGCTTTTTTTTTTATGATTTTTGTAGGACTGACATCTGTCCTTCCTAATTACAGGGTTGACATCTATCCTTCTTGATTACTAAAATTAACTGAATTTTTCTTGATAACATGGTTTGAAAACTTGGTGTTTCCTTATTATAAGGTTGACTTGAAGATTCCTCATGATGACAAGGTTGATCTTCTCATTCTTTAAGATTTTCCTGATAGTAAGGTTTATCTCATCTTCTTCCCGTTATAGGGTCACAATCCATGATTCTATGTTATTATCAACTTAATGATTCTTTTTTTTTTTAATGTTGTTGGATGTTTTTGAGGATTTTCTTGTAATGAATAAAAAATATGTGTGCAATGCTTTGAGGTTTAGATGACATGCATGCATGCTTACCTGATTTAAAATATTGGTCCCCCTTCTTTGATGTTCCATTGTCATAGGGTGCCTTCGTTTACTATCCAAAAGCCTTATTTGCTCTTTCCATATACTAGCCCATTCATATGTTAGTTATCCACTCCATAGTAAATGCAGCACCTATCATAGGCTATCTTCGATGATGATTGGTTTCACTGTTTATTAAGCTTGACAATGCCCCCGAGTGTGGTGTTGTTTGATTTATCATGAAAGAGCTTAACAAATCATTTTATCTTTTGGATTCTTTCAAGAATTCTTTCTTTTTATTAGCTATGTCCATCTTACCAGCACTCATCAAGAGGTTTTCTAATGTCGTCCTCATCTTAGATTGCTAATCAGCCATTAACTTGCCTCTAATACTCATTCATCTGATTATATTCCTTTCAACACCATTGTCCTCAGCCTCACTGATTCATCATTTAATTATTTTTTTAACTGCCCCTAACTAATTTGAATACTACTTGTTTTCCCTTTTCGGGGTCTACTATATTAACCCTAGCTGCTCAACTTTTCAAGAAATGTCAAGAAGTATTGATATCACTTTTGTTAAGGATTTTGCAAACTTCATTGGTACTCTTTTTGTTTGACAATGTTTCTTGTTCGGGAATCAACTCTCATATTTTAAAGATCATATCTATCTCAAAGTCTAATTATTGAAATGAAATTAGAGAGATGTTAGTTTTGTAAAAGTTTTTTTTTTTAAATTCAAGCTTTTTTGGTCAAAGACCCAACATGTATCATTCAATACATGTAGTCCTTTGATTATATTGTATTTTGAAAATAGAAATTGACCTGTTAAAAGATTAAAATGGCTTGTTTCCATGGTTCTTTGTGTTAATTTTAATCTCTAATTATATCTTTTGATAGTCTATGATGAGGTGACCTTTTTGTGAATTTCAAAAAGCAAATGCTAAATTCAAAACCCAAGTTTTATCAAGAAAGGTTATTTTTTTTAGCACTTATTTATCAATATGTATAATGACAAGTAGTTTAATCCATAAAGCCATGACCCTTATGAAAAAGAAAACTCTTTAAGCTTTGAAAGCATCATTTTTCGATTCAAATTTCTTACTTGATCAAAAAAGGCTTTGAAAAGCACATAATGTAGGCTATGGTTCATGGCTATGAAAGAAAGGAATTTTACAGGCTCAAAAGGTGTTTGAGGGTTTCAACAAACTAAGATCAACATCAACTATTCATCATTTCTCTTTATCTTATTGTCTTTGTAGAGAAAGCGACATATAACCTTATTAACCTCAAATATTAGAATGCAAATCCAACTTCTTCTTTGGTGAATAATCAATCTCAATCATCTAATAACATCAGGGGCTTTATCATGGATGCCAAAAATCATGTTTATAGCTTGGTATTTTTTTTTATCAACTTTTGATATTTATTGTGTCTTTCTTTAATTGAAACTAGACTTAATAGACATTCTCCTTCCTTTATCTTTAACTTGCCTTTGAGTGGAAGCAATTTTTAATTTTTTTTTGTGGCTTTCACATAGGATTTCTCACAGTTTTCTAACATGCCTCTAGTCTAGGTCTTCTTTCTTTCAACTCTCTATATAGAACTTTTGTTCTAAGCCTTCCTTTTATCAATTGACTTTAACATTGTCCTCATCTTCACTAACATAAATCCCTTATTTGCCCCCAGTATGGGGTGTGATCCTGGTTAGGGTTTCTTTTGAAAAGAAATATTCTATCACGCTCAAAATAGGTTGCAAAGGATAAATATCTTTAGAAAGTGAGGGGATATCAATAATGGCCTTTTCTCATTTGAAGTAGGGTTGGTTAGAACCGATAAATTTTAAACTCATCCAATGTAGTGATTTGAATTTGTAAGAATCATAATTCACAAGTCTATAACTACTGAATCCACTATGTGTTACTATACATGCTGCTAAAACTTAGCTACATTATTTGTGGTTCAACTTCATGTGGGGGCTCAAAATTTGTTTGGTCACCCCAAGCATCAAGTCATTTCTGCAATCAAAATACTTTTAAACTTTCAGGATTGATTAGCCTTAATCGCGTGTTGGAGTTCGATCAAAATATTCTGCCAAAAGAAATTTTGAAATAAACATCTTATCAAAATAATAATAAGAAAAATATAATCCATTAAAAGGTGAGATGTGATCCCAAAACCAAAATGATGGGCAACACAATTGATAACATGACATTTCTAAAAAGTTTTTTAATCGATCATTTAGGTCTTGTTATCACTTATTGGTGATGGCCTGTTGATGATATGACCTTTGGTATCATTCTTCACAAAATCTGCTTGTCTCTTGCTCACAAATCTTTTGGACTTAATCTTCAAAATTCTTACAATTCTTCAACTTTTCCTCTAGATTATTCCATCTAGAAGATCATGTCTTAGGGCAATGATCTAACTATGATTTTTCCTCAGTGGCAAAGGTGAGCTGGAATGAGAACCACCTATAGAGCATACCCTTTCCTAATCGTAGCATGTCAATGTGCCCAGTCTTAAAGTTGAAGAATATCACATCATGAACATATTCTCCCATTAGCACAACATCAACATTGCAAAAGACCAAGGGGCTTACATGGGGGTTTTTTCTTGTTAAAACCCTTATGTTTATCGAATGCCTCTTACTTCATTATTTTTTGTCATGATCTTTCATAATCCATACTTCCATGAACATTTTCTCCCTATCGATGTAGACCATGATGAGCTTTCCTTTGTAATCAGTAAATCTAATATCTTTGTTGTCGTTGCCCTTAGAGGCTGGTAGGGGGAAGTGAGAACAAACAATGACTCTCCCTTTTTATATCAAATGCAAAGACATTTCCCTTCCAAGTGAGCCAATGTAATGAGCCATTTACGAATACTTTTGTCATGCTATGAAGGGACTCTTTATGAGGTAACTTCACTTCATCCAAAAGATTCCATTTCCAAATTGCTAATTCAAACAACTCGACTCTAATGCATTGTTACATATAGAATTCTTTATGTGAATGGAATTTGGGCTTTGAGAATTTCACAATCTTATATCGTAAAGGCTTTGACCTTTCAATCATTAGGCCAAAATTTATAGTATCATATTGTGTCTTTGCATTCAAGATCTTTTGCCATAATTAGATCAAAGGGATACACACATAATATCATGATTTATTATGTGCATGAGAAAGTAGAACTCTTTGATTTGTTGATGACACAATCTCCACGTTTTCTGGAAGAAAATCAAAGGCTATTTGCATATGGGTCTTAACAGCATCAATTGAAACAAAGGAAACTTGATATTTGTTCTTAATCATGCTTTGGATAAGGAAACTAGAGACAATATTAGTTCCTTGGCTGTGTAACCTTATGAAAAGGGATTTATAGGTCAACTTGTTATGCTCTTTAGAAAGAAGCCTACATTTCCCCATTGTCTCCATTAATGAGCGTGTCAGCACTTCAAAGATGGCATCTCGACATAGGTCCTTAGCTAAGTTCATTTGAAATAGAGAATTTTATTACCACAAGCTATATCTCTTGAGCAAATTTTCCTTGCCATCGTCATAGTTGACAACTTTTAAGTTTGAAGAGGAGAGTAGAATTGGGGGAACTTTATTTCAAACAATGAACATGCATGTTTAAATATGCGAGGATTTTTTATATGACGAGCTTGCCTTTCCAGAGTTGACACATGGTCTTAACCCTAAGAATTTTGATTTTTGCTCCACAACAAAAATTTTCTAAGTAAAGACCATTGTGTCAATCACAAGTCTTAAGTTTAAGATGCTTTAGGAAGGAATTACTTTGATGCAAAACAAAAGGTAAAACACACATTCTAAGAATAGGTTTTATTCATTAAGTAAGACAAAGGGTAGGTTGACTATTTAGTCTCAAAAGGGTCTCATATCTGCCTAATGATGATCTTTGTAAAGATAGTGTGGGGGCGTTGCAAAAAATAGTTAAGACACGTATGCCCACCATTATCAAGCAGACAGTTAGATATGAGTTGGGTGTTTCATGTGTTTGAACCTTTACCAATAGTCATAGGGCAGATCATTAATCCCTCACCTAACTTAAAAGCTTGTGAGTGCTTTCTAAGAATTAAAGTATGTGATGCATAAGACATTTTTATACAATGTATAAACATATATGTATAGAAATCAAAGCATGTAAGAAAATAAATAAATAAGCCAATTAATAGAAAACACAGAAACCAAACAAAACAATTATCAAATAACAACAAAGCTTAGCCCACAAGGTCCCTAGTAGAGTCGCCTTTTTGTCAAATGTGTGCGACGTCATTAGCAAAAACATCCACCCTTAAAATTATTATCTTCTATCAATCTAGCAAATGTGTAGGGAGATAAGGAATTCTTTTATGATTGGAAAAATAGAATGGGAGTCACCACCTAGTATTTTGGTCACTAAGAGCCCTAACTGGTCTTAGAGATCAGGTACAGGGACTAGTTGGTAAAGGGAAGGTATTAGCACCCCAAATACGCCCTACCTAAAATAAACTATAATGTTTTATTGTTTGCTAAAATTTGAAGTCCTGTTGTGTTTTCTAATTATTGGTCAGTCTATGGTTTAAGAAAAGTTCTCTTCAATAATGAAATCCTTATCCTACTGGGTAAAACCTAACCGTTCTAACATCAACAAATAATTTAATATTTGGAATACATCTTACGTATAAGATAAACATTCAACTAATGATAGCCCAACTTTGCCTTCTTTTAGCAAATGCCTTTATGAATAAGTTTATACTTTAAACAGTTTCCAAAGGTCCAATCATAACCCATACTCATAAATATACAATCCTAGTTGAAGAAATCACCTAAATTAGAAGAACGATAATAATAATGCACAAACTTCACAACCACCATTTCAAGCACATCATAATTTTAAAAATTTTTATGGATATGCACCTCTTTATGCTCCACCTCTTAAAAGAAATATTGAGAAAACATTGCATGCATTTATTAAAAGGAATGAGACAATGAGCACTCAACTTGCTCAAAGTATGATAGATTTTAAAGGTAGTCTTGCAAAGTTTACATCTGCTTTCAGTTTCTAAGAAAAAGGTAAGTTTTCATCTCAACCACAACAAAATCCTAAGGGTAATACAATATAATTATAAGTAGTTTCGGAAGCCAACACATGGATCATGTCAAATCAATCATCACTCTTCATAGTGGTAGGGTTTTTGGAAAACCCACTCTTGAACCTTGTGAGAAAGATGATGAGTTAATCTTTGAGGGTAAGGAAGGGGTTGAATTTGAATATTGCAAAGAAAATATTTATTGCCCGCTAGCACTTCCATTTTCTCATACCATGACCAAACAAAGAAAGACTAATCACAACTCTAAAATCTTTGGAACTTCCAAAAAGGTAAGGACTATTAAACCTTTATTGGATGCTATTAAACAAGTTCCTTCTTATGCTTAATTTTTAAAAGATCTGTGCATTGTGAAAAGAAAACTAAATGTGAAAAAGAAAGCTTTTTTAGCCGATCAAGTGTCATTCTTTAGAACAATAATGTTTTGAAATATAAAGACCTAGGTTGTCTTACAATTTCTTGCTTTATTGAAGAACATAAAATTGAAAAAGCTTTACTTGATCTTGGAGCTAGTTTTAATTTACTTTCATATTTAGTTTTTCAAAGTCTAAATCTAGGAGAGTTAAAACCAATTTCTATAACTCTTTTACTTGTTGATAGATCTATAAAAATGCCTATAGGAATAGTTAAGGATGTGTTACTATAAGTTGATAAATTTATTTATCCTGTAGATTTTATTATCTTGAATACACAACTTATTGAAACATGTAATTCATTTTCTATTATTTTATGATGTTTATTTCTTGCAACTTCTAATGCATTAATTAATTGTAAGAATAAACTGATGAAGCTATCTTAGAAACATGACATTGGAGATGAATATTTTTAACATTTGCAAGCAACTTGAAGATAATAATGATTTACAATAACTGGATTTTACTGAAAAATTAGTTCATGATCAATTTCAAACCACTTTCAATGAAATTGAGATTGATGAATCTGATGATTTGTAAATGATTTATTTTTAGAAAGAATTAAAGGCAAGTAATTGGAGACCACAACTTAATATCAATTAAATCCATGATCAATTAAATCCATAACTTCAAGTGTTGAACCACCCAAACCTAATTTGAAGTCGTTACAATTTAATATCAAATAATCATTTTTGGGAGAAAATGAAACTTTTCCAGTAATGATCTCTTCCAACCTTAATGCATATCAAGAAGGTAAGTTATTACAAATTCTAAAAATGCATAAAAATGTATTAGGATGGACCATGACTGACATAAGAGGAATTAGTCCTTTGATATACAAAGAGAATTTATTTAGAGGAAAATGTTAAATGCTCTAAAGAAATGCAATGAAGGGTTAATCCTAATATGAAAGAAGTAGTGAAAAATAAAGTCATTAAACTTATAGATAATGAAATATTTTATCTTATTTCTAATAGCAAATGGGTAAGTCCTGCCCAAGTTCTGCCTAAGAAGTTTGGAGTCATTATGATAACAAATGAGAATAATGAGTTAATTCCAACTAGGACTATTACTTGTTGGTACATGTGCATTGACTATAGAAAACTTAATTCAATGACTAGAAAAAATCATTTTTCTTTACCTTTCATAGACCAAATCCTAGAAAGATTGCAGATCATGAATTTTATTATTTTCTAGATGGGTATTCATGTTACAACCAAATTGAAATTGTATTGGAAGATCAGGAGAAGACTACTTTCATATGTCATTTGGTACTTTTACATATTGAAGGATGCCTTCTGGATTATGTAATGCAACAGCCACATTTCAAAGATACATGCTCGGTATATTTGGTGATATGGTTGAACATTTTCTTTAAATTTTTATGAATGATTTTTTTTTGGTGATTTATTTGATGCTTGTGTGACTAACTTAGAAAAGTTTTTAAGCAGGTGTGAAGAGAAGAATCTTATACTAAATTGAAAAAAGAAAAGTTTTTAAGCAAGTGTGAAGAGAAGAATCTTATACTAAATTGAAAAAAATATCACTTTATGATAACAAACCGCATTGTACTTGGTCACATTGTTTCATTGAAAGGAATTGAGGTTGACAAATCTAAAATCGAGTTAATTACTAATTGGCCAACACCAAAATCTATTAAAGATGTTAGATCATTCTTAGGACATTTTGTTTTTTATAGAAGGTTTATCAAATATTTTAGTTTAATATCTAAACCTTTAAGTAACCTTCTAATAAAAGATAATATTTTTTAATGAACTGAATATTGTGAAGAAACCTTTGTTAAACTTAAAAACTTGCTTACTTCTGCTCTTGTCATTCAACCTTCTAATTGGTCATTACCTTTTAAAATAATGTGTGATGCTAGTGATTATATCGTGGATGCTATTTTGGGATAAAAAAAGATAAGAAACCTCATGTGATCTACTATGCAAGTAAAATTTTAAATAGTGTTCAAATGAATTACACCACCACTGAAAAAGAATAGTATATACATGTGAAAAATTTAGGTCTTATCTTGATGGCTCACTTGTTGTTGTTTTTAGTGATTGTGCAGTATTAAATATCTTTTTTAAGAAAGATTCTAAGGCTAGATTGGTGTGGTGGATTTTATTATTTCAAGAATTTGATATCATAATTAAAGACAAGAAAGACACCAAAAATGTTATCATAGATCATTTGTCAAAATTGACAACAAATTAAAAATCTGACATCATACCAATTGATGACTACTTTCCTGATGAACTTTACTTTTTTCTCTAAATCGTCTTAGTTTGCTAATATTGTTAAATTTCTTATTTCAAGACAATTGTCAACTCATTGGAGTACCCAAGACAAGTTCTTAAATGAAGTGAAGAACTTTTCTTGGGATGACCCTTATTTATTCAAATATTGTTATGATCAAATATTTCAAAGATGCATTTTTGACAATGAGGTAAGTAGTGTCATTAAATTTTATCATTCTAAGGCATATGAGGGTCATTTCTTATCAAGAAAGATAATTGTAAAAATCCTATAAAGTGGATTTTACTAGCCCATCATATTCAAGGACTCATATGCATTCTACAAAACTTGTGAAAATTGTGAAAAGTTGGGATCCATTTCAAAACATCACATAATGCATTTAAATCCTATTCTTGTTATTGAGATATTTGACTATAAATTTCATGGGTTTATTTCCTCCATTATTTGTTTTTTTTCCATATTAGTCATAGTAGATTATGTTTTAAAATGGATAGGGGCAATTCCAAGTTGAAATAATGATCATAAAATAATAATAAAGTTTTTGAAAAAAAATATTTTGAGTTGATTTAGAATCTCTCGAGCCATGATAAGTGATGGTGGAACACATTTATACAACAAGTCATTCGAGTCCTTAATGAAGAAATATGAAATCATACACAAAGTTGTCACCCCTTATCACTCTCAAACAAATGGACAACTAGAGCTCGCTAATAGGGAGATCAAACAAACTTTGGAGAAAATAGTGAACATTAATAGGAAAGACTGATCTTTAAGACTTAATGATGCACTTTGAGCTTATTTAATTGCTTATAAAACATCATTAGATATGTCACTTTATATACTAGTTTATGAAAAATCTTGTCACTTGCCTGTGAAACTTAAACATAAAGCTTATTGGGCTATGAAGCTTTAAATTCAAACCCTGATAATGCTAGTCAGCTGTAAAAATTTCAAATAAATGAGCTTGAGGAAATAAGAAATTATGCACATGAAAATTCAAGAATTCATAAAGTAAGAATAGAAAAGTTTCATGATAAGAAAATATTGAGAAAAACATTTAATTTTAATGAAAAAATCTTGCTTTATAATTCTTGACTCCATTTATTTCCTTGAAAACTAAGATCAAGATGGAGTGGTTCTTTTATTTTGAAATGTGTGTATCTATATAGGGCCTATGATATCGAGAATCTAAAGAATGACAATGTTTTCAAGGTAAATAGACATCATTTGAAAGTTTACTTCAATAATTTTTCAGTTGAAAATGAGTCTACTGAATAAGTGATCCTATATATAAAGATTGAATTTTCTTTTTCTCATATTATTTTGTGTTATGTTTTTGGTGTAACTTTTGTTTTGCTAGTCTCTCTCATCTTGATCAAATGGTGGATAATGGTATTCCGTGACTTAAGTCAATTCTTTCAGGTTCCTATAATAACATATATCCATTTATATATTTATGCAATTATTTGCTCTTTCTCACTTCTTTGAATCTCTTCATTAATTCTCATTTAAAAATAGGCACCACTTTTGAAAAATTGAAAAAATATTTTCTCGTTCTACCTCAAAATGCAATTACAAAAATTTATCATGCTACATGTGCTAGGTTGATTTTGTTAATGAATCAAGGAATTCTTAAACATATTCACTGGCTGATTGAAGCAAATGTTTGATTATCAGGTGAGTCCTCCAATTCCTTCATTGCATGTGTCTAGAACAGGTAAAAGCGCTTTTGCAACAAACATCATATAAAACAACTGAAAGTCTGTAACAGATGTGCCAAATGGACTTGTAATGCAACATGTTGTTTTCTAGGAATGATATATGTAAATTATGAAGATAAAATATAATTTATTAAGGATGACTTGAGTAAAGGGTATTTAGATAATCTTTTATTAACTCTTCAGACACATTTTAATGGAGATATGTATTATGCAATTCATGATTTATAGCCACAATTCTATAAAGAACATGATCAACTTAGTCTTGGAAATCTGACTATAAAAGAACTTGTTTGCTAGTTTTCAATAAAACTAGATGAGAAGCCCATCACCAACTCACAAAGGGTATTTAAGTTGTTCTTTGATATAAAACCAAGAAACGATGTGAGCCATTATCAAAACCATTTATACATACATATTTTTTTTAATGTAATATAAATAAATAGATAAACAAATAAAGAGAGTAAGACTCCAACTAACCTACATATATGTAGTATGATAGCATTTTCAAGTTCTCATCCATAAAATCTTCTCTTTGTTCGCTTCATTTCTAAAATACCCATACATTCAACAGATATAAAAGTGTGTAGAAATGGTAGGTTCCTCAAGTCATTACATAAGAAACATTTATGTTTATGGTGGATCCAGTCTTAGGAAGGAAATAAAGTTTTTAGAATCAACAAATTATATTGGTCAGGTACTAGATAAGAGAAAGATTCATTTATTATATGGGAGAGGCAACTTTGCGTTAATAGAGGGAGTGTCAATAGCTATATTTTTAGGAGGTAGTCAAGTTTTAAGAATTATCCCTAAAGATTTAGCAAATGGGGACATCATTGAAAAATTAATTGGAAAGGAGCTATAAGTCTCCACAATGTTTGATCGAATGAATGCAATGTTTAAACATACTGATGCCTTCATTGCCTTACCAGGTGATTTGGATATATTGAAAAAGATCTTTCATATTTTCTCTTAGGCTCAACTGTATATTCATTATAAACCTATAAGTTTGTTAAATGTTAATGAGTTTTATAATAAATTGTTGTCTTTTTTTTTATCATGTTGTGGAATAAGAATTTCAAACATTTTCAACATGACAAATCAAAATCTCTGTTGCTACTCCTAAATAATTGATTGACCAACTACAATCTTGTATTCTTATAATTTTTTTTTGATTTACGTGGGGTGTCCGGGCTAGCTTGCGCGCACCACGACTAATCCCCACGGCCCACTGAATACCCTGCAAACCCAGTAGACATGTAAGGCACCGCGGGGGTGACAGGCGTGCACGCTAGGGCTCGAACCCAGGTGCAGTGGAAGGAGACAAGCCCCTTCCACCGCTAGGCCAAGACCCTTGGTGCATCTTGTATTCTTATAATTGATCCATCTATTAGTCGCATAAATTGATTAATTGAGGAAAGTTGTAAAAAGCTTAAATTGGATTTGAGCCATTATTTATGAATCATTATGACTTTTGGTTTTATTGATAAGATATTATGTTGTTATATTATTTCTTAAATTTATTTGTGTTTCAAGTTTGTAAGTGTTTGGTGTTTCAAGTGATGTCTTTTATACTTTATCTTTCTTTCTTACGACATTAAGGACAATGTCTTGTTTTGGTTAAGGGAAGGGTAGTAGTTGATGTTACAAAAAAATAACTAATTGTGTTTTCTATTTCATAAACCATTTGCAAAACTATTGTTACTAAGAAGGTAAAGTACATGAGTTCTTTGTTAAAGTGACTTTTGAGATTCATCTTAATTAATATTATTAACAAGGTCTAATAGATTACTTCTTGAAATAATTAGGTTTACAAACTCTCGAATTGTTATCACTTAATTCTCCTCATATACTCATTTAACAAGTATTCTTAAACCTTTATTTTCACACACACACTTCAACATATGATTGTGGGTTGCATATTGAATTATTATATTATTTATGTTCTTTTGATAAGGGTAACAATTAAGAAAAAATGATAGTATATAGATTACAAAAAATAATAATAATGATGATGATAATAAAAACATAGATAAGTTTGGTTTCATAGCCTTCCTAACCTAAGCAATTAAGGTTGAAGTGGTGTTTTAACACCTAATACCCTAAAGTCAACTAACTTGGGAGCTATTGGCTTAATGCTTTTTACATGGGTTGAAGAGAAAAGCTTAAGGGTATTAAACATTGCACTATCCATGTATCGGTATCTCCAACTCGAGTTACTAAGCTTGTAAGAGTGTCTTAACACCTGATGCCCTAAGATAAACTATTCTGGGAATCATTAGCCGAAAGCTCATTAAATGGGTTAAAGATGCATTGTTTTATAAATTATATGTATATATATTAAAAAAAAAGGAAAAAGATAATGCTAACTCAAAGAAGTTAACCTTAAACATTAGAACAAAAAATTTGTTTTCTTCCAAGTAAAGCCCGTAACTATGTTTTGATATATTGAGCATAAAATAAAGGTTTATTGATATCTTGTTTAAGAGATATTTAGCAGATATATAAATTTAATGAGAGTTTATTTATCTTGATAGATTAATAGAATTTGAATGATGAATGTCATACTTTGTGAAATTTGCAAATTGTTTTTTTATTTTTATTTTAACCCTTTGATTATTAGGAACTAGTAATAAGTTGGTTGGGAGGTTATTAGTACTTAAAAGTGTATTTTTATTAAGGTTTTATATCATCATTTTGCACTTGAAATATCAATAACTCCTTAACTAAATTAATTTGTAGTAAATATTCATCTAAAATGCAGGTCTATCACACAAATCAAGAGATTGATTGATGAATTTAACCATAGAAATTGGGAAAATAAAGAGAGGGCTAAGATTAGAAAAGAAAAATTGCTTCAGTCCAAACTGGAATACAATTCGGTTATTAGAACACATCTGAAGCTAAAGAACTTGGATTTGAGTTTGCTCTATATGAATGGAAAGCTAAAATATAGGCTTAAAAATTTCATGGCGTTCAAGATTCAAAAAGGTCATTTTCAAGTTCAAACAGTAGTAACAACAGAGAAGTCAAAATTTATCCTACAACCTAGATATTGTTTAGTATTTAGCCCATATCTCGAGTCCTAAAAGTCCAAATGACCACCCACTCAACAATTAGTCAACAAATAAATAGTTTCAAATTTTGGCCTATAAAAGGAGGCATTTGCCATGCATTTACACATATTGGTTTTCAGATCAAGATCATATTTTTGCTCTCTCTTTATATTTTTGTAATGTTTAAGTTTTGTTTTCATTAATCTCTTGTTTATGCTTTTCATTTCCTTTCATTTACTTAGTTAACTTATATCTTATTTATCTTCTTATCTTGTTTATGTATGTTTCTCTCTTTCATTATGTTTAGTTAAGTTTATTATATCAAGGTGAAAAGGTTACACTAATAGTGTAGGAATAAGTATAGTATAAACTCAATATAAACTTTAATATTTAATACTAACATGTTTTATATTTATTATCTTGTTCACTTTTAATACTTTGTTTGTTAAATAATTAATCTAGATTTATGTTATATAACACTTGGTACAACAAATACTTTGCACTTTTATAGCTCAACCGTATGGTATAACCAACACATATGCTATAAAAAGAACTTGATTTGTTGTTAACATAAGTTATAATCATGAATACATGACAACATTTACAAGTATTATCATTATTCGAAACATAACTAATGCAATCATGTTAACAATTTATAATTTGATTGGAACCTTTTTTATGTGTGGTTTTTAGTTGAGTAATAAAATGAGTTTATATCATTAGTAGTGGATCCTCTAATCTTGAAAATTATTTTATCCTTATTTAATCCTTATATTAATCTTACATCTCAAAATCCTCTTCAAGTCATCATCATCATCATCATTATTATAATTTATAATTTATGTAGTTAACCTCTTTATAGTTCGACCTGGTCTTGCCAGGTTATTTATTACTTTGACACTCCTACACTTAGGAAACGACATCAATCTTATGGTTATGTCATAACCTTTTCACCCGGATGTAATAAAATTAACTAAACATAATTAAAAAGAAGAAGCATAAATAAACAAAAAGAGAACATATTTATATAAGTATAGTAAAGGAAATAAAAGGCATAAACAAGAGATTAATGGAAAAAAACTTAAGCATTATAGAAATATAAAAAAAGAGCAAGAACATGATCTTAATTTGAAAATCAAGATGCCTAAATAAATGGCAAATGCCTCCTTTTATAGGTCAAATTTGAAACTACTGATTTGTTGTCTAATTGTTGAGTGGGTGGCAAAATCTTTGACCTGGTGACAATTCTTATCTTCTTATTTGAATAAAACATCATTGATAATGACACGACAAAGAGATTGATGTCTTCTCCCAAGTGC
>SRLM01004370.1:0-61440 GCA_015708895.1 Populus ilicifolia
AATGGACGTTCTAAAATAATAGGAAATGAATTACATGCCTCAACAGGATGTGTGTCCAAGATAACAAAATCCACAGGATAAATGAATTTATCGACTTGTACTAACACATCTTCAATTATTCCTCTAGGCACTTTTACAGATCTATCAGCAAGTAAAAGAGTTATATAAGTTGGTTTTAACTCACCTAGATTGAGACTCTGAAAAACTGAATATGGAAGTAAATTCACACTAGCACCAAGATCAAGTAAGTCTCTTTCAATTTTATGCTCTCCAATAAAGCAAGAAATTGTAGGACAACCAGGGTCTTTATATTTCAAAGCATTATTGTTCTGAAGAATAGCACTTACTTGTTCAGCTGGAAAATCTTTCTTTTTCACATTCAGTTTCCTCTTCACAGTGCATAGATCTTTCAAAAATTTAGCATAGGAAGGAATCTATTTAATAGCATCCAGCAAAGGTATATTGATTCTTACTTGTTTGAAAGTCTAAAAAATTTTAGAGTTGTGATTGACTTTCCTTTGTTTGGTCATGGCCTGAGGAAATAGAAGTGCTGGCGGAGAATCAATCTTTTCTTTGCAATTTTCAGGTTCAACCTTTTCCTTACCCTTAGAGATTGACTCATCATCTTTCTCATAAGGTTCAAGAGAAGGTTTTTCAATAACCTTACCACTGCGAAGAGTAGTGACTGATTTGACTTGATCCATGTGTTGGCTTCCAGAACTACTTGCATTTGCATTGTATTGCCCCTTGGGATTTTGTTGTGGTTGAGATGGAAACTTACCTTTCTCTTGGAAACTGAGAGCAGATGTTAATTTTGCAAGAGTATCTTTAAAATCTGTCATGTTTTGAGCAAGTTGAGTATTGATTGTCTCTTGCTTTTCAATGAATGCATGCAATGTTTCCTCAAGATTTCTTCTAGAAGGTGGAGCATAAGGAGGTGCAAATCCTTGAGAATTTTAGAAATTATTATGTGCTTGAAATGGTGGTTGTGAAGTTTGTGCATCACTCTTCCAACTAAAATTTGGATGATTTCTCCAACCAGGGTTGTATGTTTGTGAGTATGGGTTATGGTTGACCCTTTGGAAACTGTTTAAAGCATGGGCTTGTTTATGGAGACATTTATTAAAAGAAGACAAGGTTGGACAGTTATCAGTTGAGTGTTCATTTGTTTCACATATTTGACATGCAATGTTTTCCACAGATTTTAATTGACCACTCTTTTTCAATTCTAGTGCCTCGACTTTTCTAGCTAAAGATGCAAACTTGGCTTGAAGGTCATGATCTTTTTTAAGGTTGTACATACCTCCACTAGATGTATGAGGTTGAGTTTTACTCGGTGCCTCATAAGTACCCGCGGTGTCCTAATTCTGAGCATTTTCAGCTAATAAGAAAAATCATCCATGAAAATCTCAAGAAAATTTTCAACCATATCACTAAATATACTAAGCATGCATCTTTAAAATGTGGCTGGTGCATTACATATACTAAGCTACTCGACTTTTCTAGCTAATTGATGAGTAGATGGCCAACTCTTGACTTGATGACAATCCTTATCTTCTCTTGTCTGCCCAAAACATCATTGATGACGTCAAAATTAGAGCCACTTGAAAACATGAAAGTTCTAGGCAATTGTCTCAGCTTTCTTGTGTAAAACATTCAGCTGTTTTCGACTTCTAGAACTCCAGATATGGCCAAAATACTGAACAGTGCTCGGGCTGGAGGACAAATTCGGGCTTCTTTATTGTTGCAATAATTTNAATAATTTAGACTTGAAAATGACCTTTTTAGATCTTCGGCTCCATAGGAAAGTTTTAGGCCTATGTCTTACCTTTCCATCCATATAAAGTAGATCTAAATCTAAGATCTATAGCTCCAGATATGACCCAATTACCAAACAGTGTTCCGATTTAGATTGCACCGGCATCTCTTTTCTAAGTTTGATCATCTCTTTGCCTTTGCAATTGAAGTTCTTAAAGTCATCAATCCATCCTTTCATTTATGTGATAGACCTGCATTTAAAATGGACATTTACCACAAATTAAAGGTATCTTATATTATTAGATAGATTATTATAAAAAATATTTTAGTTAAGGAGTTATTGATACTTCAAGTGCAAAATGATGATATAAAACCATGATAAAAATGCACTTTTGAGTACTAATCAATTTGCAAGGATAATCAATAGTTTAAAACCCTTAGAAGATAACTTGTTGTTTTCTTATACTAGCCCACAATTCCTGAGCTCATCCCAATCCCAACCACCTCAAGAGTTTCACACCACGAGCAAAAAGAACCTTTTTCTTTGAAAAGTTCTCGTAAAACATGAAAATCCAAATAAAAACAACAGCCCAACTAAAAAATCCAATGCTCTAAAACAAATTAGTAGTTATTTCCTTGAACAAATACTTAAACCAACTACAAAACCAAAATAACAGGCAACGAACACACACATAATGACAAAGGTATGCAAGAGCAAAACAACACTAAAAACCTCTTGAATACATCATAAAATGCATGCTTTATAGTTATCAAAATAGAAACCTAACTCTAAAAATGATAAAAAAAAATTAAAATTGATAAAACACAGAGACACTGCCAACATATAGGCAACAAACCTGGTAAGCACATAGTTTCTTTTCAATTATAGAACAGTAAGCATTTCTGCAACTTCCTACCAAATAAAGAGGTCAAGATCTTCAATAAAAAAAATCAGTTTAAATAACAACCAACAACTCTTGATAATTGAAGAAGGCAACTAAACAACAAAGCAAGTAAATACAGACCAATAAAGGCACTAGAAGCTCTAAAAGTGAACTAAAAAACAAAACAGACATTCTAAATACCATTACACACACATACACACACACACACACTCTGCACCTCTAGAAGAAAAAGACTATACCAATAATATAAAGAAAAGAAAATAATATAACAAAATGATGAATGCACCTCACAACCCTAGTTAGAATCTATATAAAAAAATCCCTAAATTTAAGTAAATAGTAAAGAAATGACAATCGAAAAATTAATAAAACCATAACAGAGCATAAACTATTTAAAAAATCCATGGAATCAAACAAACAGTACATAAATCATAATTAGAAACCTAATAAAACTAGAGCAGAGGAAAAAAAAAACTTATATCCCATAAACCGAACATGTCCAAACCAACAAAACCAGAACAATACCCTTCCAAACAACCAGCAAGCTACCTCATACAACAATATTTATTTAATACCAAATCCCGTAACAGCCATGCTAAGCCTTACAATAACTATGCTAGATTCTGCAACACCTATAGATTATAAAAAATAAGAGGTCTCAAATCCTGTAACACTTAACAATTTTAAAAAATCAGAGGTTCCAAATCTTGCATCTCCCATACCAAATGATGCAACAATCAATAATAAAATAAAATAAAATAAAATAAAATCAAAGCCTCATCAAGAACAAACCAAGCCAACACCCATCTACACTCACTAGCTCAACTAACATAAACATTCCTTCTTCTAAGAAGAGTTATCGATGCATGAAAAAATAGCTCAAATATGTTAAAGCCGCACATAGAGCCACTAAAACTCCCACAACTAAGCTACACTAACAAAGAAATGCTCATACTCCCCTGACAATGAAACATGTAAACAAATCTTTAATAAGCCTCACATCACACCAAAAAACCATGAAGAAGCAAATCAGAACATTGATGGTTCTAGGTTAGGAGATGAAAGGGCTACACAATGGTGTTTGCAAAGAGAATCTAGAACTATAAATCTATTATTTAGTGTGTATAATTAAGCAAAAATACCCTAAATAACCTCCTTAAAGCATTTAGTACCCCACACAAACCAAGGGAAAAATAAACTTTTAATAATTAAATTTATTGAATAATCAACATCCATACGTGAAAGCTCTTACATGCCAAAAGCTTAACACTTGATCTTATATACTATAACAACCTTCAACTAACCAAAAGTTTAATAGTATAAAAGTTTAACAAATCTATTAAGAACAAAGACAACACACAAATTAATTATGGTCAAATGGAGCAACTTGTACAACTAAAAGCATAATGAAACGCAAGGGAAGACAAAAATAAAGCTAGCCACCAACATTAATGTAGAAGTTATCCATGAAAAACATTGCAACAAGAATGTTAAAAATAACTAAACAAAAAAATAGAGAGAGGGAATAAAGACTAAACTGATGTAAGAAAGGCAATGAAGAAAACACATCAATAACCTTAGAACCCACCCATAAGAAAAATAATTGTCATATAACACTTCAGAACTGACATTTGACCACCTAAAAAACTAACACAAAATAAAATCCAAAAAAACCCCTAGTAGAAATCCATCATATGTATTGAGATAAACAAACTAAAAGAAAAGGTATTTAGCTGTAAACTAAAAAAGAATAGGGAATATTAAATTCCTGGTTAGACAAAAATTGATCACATACAAAGAGTGTATAATCTTATCTCTAACAAACATGACACTATTTTTTAAATAAACCACAATAGCTCTCCTAAGTGACAGCAAACATGTGTTATTAATGATATCACTACGCCACTTATTTAAAGCATAAATTATCAATAAATATAGGAAATAACAAATACAGGCTAAACAAAGAATATTGCTCCACTTATTTAATAATGTACAAACTAAAAAAAAAGGTATGCAGGCTAAATGAATAATAATGCACAAATTAAAAAGAAAGGATTATGAGCTGAAATTACCGTTAAAATTCATAATTGCATGAGTTTGACTGAACAACATTTTCACCATATAATTTAGTTTATTTGTTAATTAATGTTAGGGTTAGGGTTAAGGTTACGGTTTATTTTGCTATGTTAGGGTTTTATTCAATTTATATCAATTTATTATAAATTATGTTAATTATATATAAATTAGATGAATTATTATTTATGTGAGGATTGTTGAATTTTGGGAGAATAGAGGGTAATTGATGAATTTTTTTAAATTGATATATTTTGTTTAAAATGACTAGAATTGATAAAGTTTTTAGATGATTTGTTAGAATGTGTTAATTGATGAATTTTGTTAATTTTTATAATCATTTTTTATATTAGGGCTTATGTGAATTATGCATTTTCCTTTCTGCAGTTGATAAATATTGATAAGAATTTGTGATGTTTGATAAATTTGGGAGAATTTTATAGAATGATTGAATTTTATCTAAAATATATTTACAACTAGGGAGAATTGATTAGAGTTTAAGATTATTTGATTTAAATATTTAAAAATTAGATTAATTTATTAATGTTTCATATTGTTATATGATATCATTGAGTTTTGCTATTTATAGAATGTATTTTTTTTAATATGGTATTATTGTATTCTTATGGTAGTATTATTATTAATGTAATAATCCAATTTTATTCTTCTATTTTTCAATGTGATTTAAAACTATAAAAAATTTCTAGATTTTTTTCAATGCAATTCTTTTAATTTGTTTTCATTTTATAATGTTTTGGCACTTTTGTATATTTTATTGTGAAAAGATTTATTTTTATAAAATAAAAAATAAAATAAAAAGATTAAAAAATAAAAAGAGGAAGCAAAATGGCAAGCAAGGAAGAAACGAAAGACTAAAATTATAGGAATCAAATAATATAATGAAGATAAAAGAAAAAGTATATACTGAAGGAGATTATTTTTCATAATGTAGAGATTATCACAAGGGAAGAAAAAAATAAAAATAGCAATTGAGTTCAATGAGAATATTTTACTATGGTAAAAAGAAAAAGAAAGGAAGTGATTATGCATGATTTAATAATAAAAAATATAATTTAAAACAAAAATAAAAATTCTAGATTGTAATTAAAAAACAAAAATAAGATAAGTAGTTTGAGTTTAACGAGAATAATTGAAAAATCACTATGATAAAAAAGAAAATAAAAAAATTGATTAGTACTTAAAAGTGCATTTTTTATTAAGGTTTTATATTATTAATTGTACTGGAAGTATCAATAACTCCTTAACTAAAGCATGTTTTATAATAACAAGTCTGATACTATAAGGTACCTTTAATTTATAGTAAATATTCATCCTAAATGCAGGCCTATCATATAAATGAAAGGATTGATTGATGAGTTGAAATATGGAAATTGAAAGCATAAAGAAAGAGCTAAACTTAGTAAAAAGATGCTGGAGTAGTCAAAATTAAAACACCGTTCGATAATTGGGTCATATTTGAAATTATAGATCTGAAATTTAGATTTGCTTTATATTGATGGAAAGCTAAAACATAGGTCTAAAACTTTCATAAAAATTTAAGACTTAATTTTGCTATTTGGAAGTCTAAATCTTAGCAACAACATAAAAGTTCGAATCTATTCTGCAGCTTATATATTATTTAGTGTTTAGCACATATTTTGAGTTCTAAAAGTCCAAATGATCTCAATTTTTTTTTCTGAAAAGATGAGATAATTTTCCAGAACTTTTATAAGGTTGGTTCAAATTCTAACATTATCAATAACATTTTGTTCACATAAAAAGATAAGGATTATCACCAAGTCAAGAGTTGACCACCCACTCAACAATTAGTCATTAAATCAATAATTTCTAATTTTGGCCTATAAAAGGAGACATTTGCCATAAAATTTAGGCATCTTGATTTTCAAATCAAGATCATACTCTTGCTCTTTTTTTTTTATTGTAATGCTTAAGTTTTACTTATATTAATTTCTTGTATATGCTTCTTATTTCCTTTTTTTATTTAGTTAATTTTTATCTTATTTATGTTTTTATCTTGTTTATTTATGTTTCTCTCTTTTATTATGTTTAATTAATTTTATTATGTTAAGATGAAAATGTTACATTAATGGTGTAAGAATAAGTATAGTGTAAACTTAACATGGGCTTTAATGTTTGATACTAACATATTTTGTATTTGTTATTTTGTTTACTTTTAATACTTTGCTTGTTAAATGTTTAATCTAGATTTATGTTGTATAACATTTGGTATAACAAAAACTTGACACTTTTATAACCCAATCATATGGTGTAACCAACACTTGTGCTATGAAAGGAACTTAATTTGTTGTTAACATATGTTATAATCATGAATACCTAACAATACTTACAAGTATTAGTATTATTTGAATAAAATAACTAATGTAATCATGTTAACAACTTATAATCCAATTGGAATCTTTTTTATGTGTAGTTTCCAATTGAGTAAAAAAAAGAATTTATATTATATTTGTTTGAAATATCATTAGTGGATCCTCTAACCTTAATATTTGTTGTTATCATTGTTTAATCATCACATTGATATTTTATCTCAAAATTCTTATGAACTTCTTCTTTTATTACTATTACTATTATTGTTGTTGTTATTGTATTGTTATTATTTATAATTTATACAATTAATCTTCTTGTGGTTTGACCCAGGTTTTGCCGGGTTATTTATTACTTTGACAGTCTTGTACTTGAAAGAAGATATCAATTTTTTAGTTATGTCAAGTTTTTTATTATGATATCAAATTCCTGAAGATAAATAAAGGGTGTTACTTGTCAAGTCTTGTACTTGGAAGAAGATATCAATTTTTTTAAAAATTATATTTTTTTATTAGGTTTTTCTAGCTAAATATCAAAATAAATACAAATTAAAAATTAAAAGAAAAATATTAGGGTGTTTTAGATAAATATACCCTTTTGTTTATGGGCTGGACGGATTGACTCAAAACCTAAGCTGAATAAGGCCCAACAATTTCTTTTTACTTTTTTATATAGAGAAGATGGGTTGATCTAAGGGTCATGCCCATCTCGCTTTGCTTGCAAAGAGACGCAGCTGGACGTTAACTCACGTTTTGTATGTATCATAAAGGAAAAAACAAAATGCAAGTTACTGAGAAGGAAGATTACTTGGTGCAAGGGGTGGCTGCTGCTAGTGGTGCTGGAGGCTGGCGTAGCTGAGAAGAAGACCCTGCTGCTCATAGTGCTTCTGCTGCTGGACACGGTGGTTGCTGCACAAGCTGCTGAAACCCACTGCCGCTGTTGAGAAGAGTATTGCGTATCAGACATCCATGTGAGATGAATGGAATGTCTTTTATGTAGTAATAGAGCATTCTATGAACATAAACAAAGGCTGCAATGTTGTAGCAGTTTCCTCCGAAGGATTGGCACAACCAGATGTCATTCCGCAAGTCGTACATATCAAGCATCAATCCTCTAACGCCATTCTGCAAGAGAAAACCACTTTTAAGCATCCGTCAATTAAAAAAGAAAAAGCCATAGATAAACAAATCGATAATAGACCAGATATATGGAGAAAAAGAAAATATTGGCATTAGTCGAGCGATTGTGATCTAACAAGCTAAAACACCTCTTTACTATAATGTTCCTCAGTGGCTTCGACTATGTATCCGATTATTTCAATTAACGAGCCACAATAATTTGAAAAGCTTTAGTTATATGATCTTAAAAAATCTACCACACCAATCTAGCTTTATAATCTTTTTTAGAAAGAAGATATTTTAATGATGCATGATCATTAAAAATAATAACAGGTAAACCAATAAAAAAAGACCTGAATTTTTCACATGTAAATACTATTGTAAATAATTCTTTTTCAATGATGATGTAATTCATTTGAGCACTATTTAAATTTTTACTTGCACAGTAAATCACATAAGGTTTCTTATCTTTTCTTTGTCCTAAAATAACACTCACACTATAATCACTAGCATTATATATTATTTTAAAATGTAATGGTCAATCAGGAGGTTGAATGAGAAGAGCACAAGCAAGCAAGATTTTAAGTTTAACAAAGACTTCTTTACAATGTTCAGTACATTTAAAAATATTATCCATTATTATAAAGTTACTTATGAGTTTATATGCTACAATAAATCTTTAATGGATCTTCTATAAAAACCAGCATGTCCTAAAAATGATTTAACATCTTTAATTGATTTAGGTGTTGGCAAGTTAACAATTAACTCGATTTTAGATTTATCAACCTCAATTCCTTTTAATGTAACCTAATATAATGTCGTTTGTTACTATAAAATGATATTTTTTCCAATTCAGTATAAGATTTTTCTCTTCATACTTGCTTAAAATCTTTTCTAAGTTAGTCAAGTAATCATAAATGAATCACCAAAAAGAGAACAGTCATCCATAAAAATTTCAAGAAAATGTTCAACCATATCACTAAATATACTGAACACGCATATTTAAAACATAATCAGTATATTACATAATTCAAAAGGCATCTTTTGATATGTAAAAGTACTAAATGAACATGTGAAATTAATCTTCTTTTGATCTTCCAATGCAATTTCAATTTAGTTGTAACCTGAATAGTCATTTAGGAAACAATAAAATTCATGACCAGTAACTCTTTCTTGATTTTGATCCATGAAAGATAAAGAAAAATGATCTTTTTTAGCCATTGAATTAAGTTTTCTATAGTCAATGCACATGCATCAACCAATAATAGTCCTAATTAGAATTAATTCATTTTTTTCATTTGTTATCATAGTGACTCTAGACTTCTTAGGTACAACTTGGGTAGGACTTACTCATTTGTTGTCAAAAATAGGATAAATGATTTCATTATCCAGAAATTTAATGACTTTATTTTTCACTACTTCTTTCATATTAGGATTAAACCTTTGTTGCATTTCTCTATAAGGTTTAACATTTTCCTTCAAATAAATTTTATGTGTGCAAATCAAATGACTACTTCCTTTTATATCAGTTATGGTCCATCCTAATGCATTTTTATGCATTTTCATAGTTTGTAATAAATTACCTTCTTGATGTGCATTAAGTTTGGAAAAACTTATTATCTGAAAAGTTTAATTTTCTCTTAAAAATGAGTATTTAAGTTTGAATGGTAATGGTAATGGACTTAATTGATCATAGTAACAATTCCTTAATTTGTGGTCTTTGATTACATACCTTTGATTCTTTTTGAAAATAAATTATTTGTAAATCATCAGATTCATCAATCTCAGTTTCATTGGAAGTGGTTTGAAATTGATCATGAACTAATTTTTAATAAAGTCCACTTCATGTAAATCATTATCATCTCCAGGTTGTATACAAATGTTGAAAATATTCATCTTCAATGTCATTTTTCCAAATGATAGTTTCATTAGTCCATTCCTACATTTAATCAATGCATTAAAAGTTGTGAGAAATGGATGTCCTAAAATAATAGGAAATGAATTACATACTTCAATGGGTTGTGCATTCAAGACAATAAAATCCATAGGGTATATGAATTTAATGACTTATACTAACATATCTTCAACTATTTCTTTAGGCACTTTTATAGATTTATCAGCAAGTAACAGAGTTATAGAAGTTCTAAAACCATTTGCCTATCTTTAAGTGGACTTTATCAATTCAATCATTTGCCTATCTCTAAGTGTTAACCCTTCATAAAAATATAAAATCAATCTCCATATTTCAAAACCATGATAAGGGCAAGTATTAAACAAATCTTGATGTCTATCCTAATATTGATAAAATGTTTTTCTTGGTTTTTAAGTGAAAATGATGATTTGTCTTTTGAAAGAGTTTGTTCTGTGAGAAGGGAAAGACTTTTTTAAAAACCTGTTATTGTATGTTATCCCAAGTACGAATGGATCTAGGTTCAAATTTTATAGCCATGTTTTAGCTTTATCTTTTAATAAAAAAGAAAAAAAATTTAATATGATAGTGTTCATGCCACAATTTGAGTTATTATACATGTTGCTGACCTCTTCAAATTCATGTAAATGCAAGTATAGATTTTCTAAATCTAAGCCATGAAAAGAAACTAAAAGTTGAATAATGCCTATCTTAAAATTAAAATAAGATGCAGTAGGAAGGAATAAATTGAAGAGTGAGCCACTAATAAATTGAAGAAGTTGCCACAATAGTTTAAAAGAAATCATAAAAGATCTCATCTGAGGGCGTAGGAGATCGTACATGCTTTCACAACATGATAGCTCTTCTAACATGTTGGCAAATGTATAGCACTCGCCAAACATTTCTCTTTATCTATTTAGTTTTGTTTTTACTTTTGTTTCATTTTAAATTTGATTCCTCCGGCCTTTACCGATGTAGATTAATAAAATAAAATTTTATTTTGTAAACCCAATCATCAATCATCTACTAAAAGTTTTTCTTAATATTGTGAGATTATCATGTTTAGTATTTAAAACAAATTATTAAATCTAATTATAAATAAATTTAATATTAAATAATAAAATTAAAAAAATTCAAATAATAAAAAAAAAGATTAAACATTTTTTCATTCCTGCTCAATTCAATCATTGATGCCATAAAAAAATGCTAAAAATTTGTTTAATCTTTATATTTAATTGTCTTAACACCGTTAGATTTTATAAATAATTAAAATAAATCATCAAATTTAAAAAAAAATTGAGAAACAAAATAAAATGTCAAGGAAAAAAATGTGGAAAACTATTCCAGTTTTCTTTCTACTACTAAAATACATTTCCCACCCCTTTACTTTTTCTTCTTTTTATTTTGGATTTAATTTTAATTTTAATTTAATCTTAATGTGAGTAAAGTTGGGCGAAAAGACCCGATCAGAGTCATGTTTGCGATAGGACACCTTGGGTTGATGTTGGTTCTGATCGACCCGGTCGTGTCCCTGGTGCTCCGCATGCCTTGGATTCCGTTCCGAGTGTTTTGGGTCAACGAAGTTCCTTTGCATTGTATTAATTGTGGCTAATAAAAAAACAAAATAATGGAATAAGAAAACATTCAGTTATATTACTTTCGTCTTTCAATAAAAAATTACGTTTTTAATTAAAGTATTTTTTGTAATGACAATTTTTTTTTATATATTATTAGATGAATTTACTTTGAGATTAAATCTTTTTCTTAAGTAAATTTATAAACATACTAGTTATTTAATTCGTGTTTTGGTTTAGGCCAAATAAGTTTTTTTTTAAATAAATATATATATTTTTAAACAATTATAATTATAACTAAAAAAATTACACAAATATTTAATTAAATATATTAAAAATAATATGTGTTAATAAATAAAAAAAGTGTTCACGTATCTATATAACATCTATACATTAAATATTTTTTAACTCAAATAAATTAATATGTAGATATTATTAATATATTTTTTAATAAAAAATAAAAAATATAATTTTAAATTTAAAAATCAATACTTATATATTATAAATAATAATAATAATAATTATCTACGTTAATAAACATGGTAAGATATTAAGTTTATTTTTATATCACAAAAAATAGAATAATTTTATATTAAAATACTTTTTTTTAGCTTCTGTATAATAAGTTTTTTTTTAAATAAAGGTGTAAAGAAAAAAATAAAAACAAATTAAAAAAAAGGTGTCATTGTAAATTAGAGGAAAAAACATGGGCATTCCTGGAAAGCAGGAAATTCAAGGAGCCGGCATCGGCAGGGGGTGGCCAAAAGCCATATCTACCTCTGTTTTTGACTTTTCTTTAGAAACAAAAAGATTAATTTAATTAATTAACAACACTTCTCTTCCTAAAACTTCCTCGAAAGGGAAAAAAAAAAAAGAAAACAAGAGAAGAAAAATAATTCAGAATTGGGGACTGTCAGATTCCTGGAATCCATGGCTTCTCGCAGACGCATGCTCTTGAAGGTTATAATTCTTGGTGACAGCGGGTACACTCTATCACTTACCTCTCTCATTCTCAATTTTATGTTTTCAATTTGGCTAATGTGATTGTTGTTTTAATAAATTATGCAGGGTCGGCAAGACATCGCTGATGAATCAGTAATTACTCTCCTGAAAGTATATAGATCCTTTTTTCAAAAATAAAAAATTACCTTTTTTGAATAGTTTTGTTTTTTGGTATGGATTTTTAGGTACGTGAATCGGAAGTTCAGTAATCAATACAAGGCAACAATAGGAGCTGACTTTTTAACCAAAGAAGTTCAGTTTGAGGATAGAATGTTCACATTGCAGGTCCCAAACACAATGTCTTTTTTATTTATTTAATTTGATATCTGTATATATAATAATTTTTTTATATTTATTTTTTATATTCTGTTAGATCATTAGTTTGAATGAATCAAATTTATAGTACATCCAAAATTGTGTTATTAAGTTGAAGTTAATTGTGGTCAACTCGTAGCTATTGTTAATTTTTTGCAGCTAATTTGTTAAGGATATATAATTTTAAAACACTAGAGATAGAAAAAGCGAACAGAAGGAGTTAGCGACTAGGAATGGAAGCATAAGATTTGAAGGGCCTTGCCTCTAGGTGGATGTGCTTTGCATGGAAGTATTTTGGTTTTGTGGGTAATTGCAATTTCAATTACTTATAGCGGGTCAAAGCCTGTATTCAGACAGGAGGAGGAGAAGACTCCAAGAAGAGGATGTTCGATATATTAGGAGACTGAGAAAAATTTATTAGGTTGCATCCTGTATTTAGATGCTTGATGGACGATGTATAAATAAGCTATCCTATAGTTTGTTGGCTATAATTGTGCTTTTTGATATCCCAGACCAGATTTTCTGTTGATGTGTTCTTAAATGAATTCATGATGCCAAGTTCTGGTCCAAACTCTTAGTTGTGTGGTTGTCCTACTGATTGTAGGAGGTAGGAAACAAATATAAGAAAGTTAATTTGAAAGGGAATTTTACAAAAAACCATAAGGTTCTTTTGACCTCAGATGATAATTAATATTGCCTTATCTTAATACTGTCGCATGAACAAAAATTAGCTTTATTACGCTGGATCATGATATGTAACTTCAAGCCCTCCCATAAGTCAGTCATGGCATGATTTTATGTAGTTTTTAAACCACAAATGCAGAAGTGTGAAGGCTTATCAGTTGAGTTTATATATTATTTTCCATTCTTGAGCGGAAATGCCTGGTTGTGTAAACTTTGTTCTCTGCCTTGATATCTATATGCACAGATATGGGATACTGCAGGACAGGAGAGGTTTCAAAGTCTTGGAGTGGCTTTCTATCGTGGCGCGGACTGCTGTGTTCTTGTTTATGATGTGAATGTCATGAAGTCATTTGACAATCTTAACAATTGGAGAGAGGAGTTTCTGATTCAGGTAACCATTTGCTAATGGGCTAGACAGATCTTTTGATAGTTTGTAGACAATTACTGAAGATTATATCTTGTGTACTAATTTGCAGGCAAGTCCATCTGACCCTGAAAACTTCCCATTTGTTGTGTTGGGGAACAAGATAGATGTTGATGGAGGCAATAGTCGAGTGGTAGGATGATTTTTCCCTTTTCATGACGTGCATTTTCCTTACATTTGAAAACATTTCATAAAATGTGCACTTTCCAAATTGTTGAGGGGGAAATGTACCACTCCCATGTTGATCTCTCTTGGGTAAAAGATTCCCCATTGACGTCATTTGATCAACTTTAGGTTTCTGAGAAGAAAGCAAAGGCATGGTGTGCTGCTAAGGGAAACATACCCTACTTTGAGACTTCTGCAAAAGAAGGTTTCAATGTGGATGCTGCATTTCAATGTATAGCCAAAAATGCGCTTAAGAATGAACCTGAAGAAGAAATGTAAGCATAAAAAATCCACCTGCATTCTTGTCACGTTGGGAAAATCCAAGGAATTAGATTTCAAATTTTATCAACTTAACCAAGCATTAATGTCATGAAATGCGAACTGATTGTTTTGTTCTTGCTTGTTGGTGATGACAGATACCTTCCTGACACCATCGATGTTGGGGGTGGAGGGCGACAACAAGCATCCACTGGCTGCGAATGTTGAAAGAACTTGCTGCCCAGCTGTGTTTTTCAATTAGCAATACGAGTTTCATCCCTGTGTGTTCATATGGTTTTTAAAAATCTTCGTCTTTGTATCGTACAAGTGGCTCCAAAGCAAAACTGGGTTTCATCTTATTGTGCCCCTCTTGATAAGTTTGTATCTTTATTCTGCCATGTAATCATGATTCATTTCGATCATTATATATTACTTGTAATGGCTGTCTAGTTTGTTTGAAATGTCTCGCTGTCAACAGATGTAGATCAACCTTTTCCTTTCAATACAAGGTTGAAAACCACAATTTCTTCAATCTAAGTATAATTTGCTCTGCGCACTTGTAATCGCAGGGGTTTGTTTGTTTGTTTTTGGAAAGAAAACGAAGAAATTAGTAATGGTTTTATTTTCTTCTATTTGCTTTTCTGCTCTATGTATTTTTAGTGGGTGCTTTATTTCATGAATTAAAGGTAACTTTTCACCCTTTTTGCTCATGTTTAGGATGATTTTTAAGGAGGAGAAATTTTTAGAGGTTGACATTTAACTCCATGTTAAGTGTTGGTCTTAGTATTTGTTTGTTTTTATATTTTAAAATAGTTTCTTTTTTTTTTAATTTTAAATTAATATTTTTTTTAAATATTTTAAAATTATTTTGGTATATTTATATTAAAAATAATTTTTAAAATATAAAAAAATTATTTTAATATATTTCTAAATAAAAAATAAAAAAAATCTCATCTTTGGTTTGCATGCTTTGCACTTTTGAATTTAAACTTATTTTAGTCTCGTTTTTTAATTTTTATTTTAAACTATAAATATATATTATATATTTTTTTTTCTGATCATATGTAAAATTATTTTAATTTATATTATGGTCTACTATGTTTTCAATTTTTATCAAATATTCTTAAAATTGATCTCTTTAATATTTTTTAAATTCTTAATCTCATCTTATTTTTTCGTCATATTTATATTTGGCTGGAAAGGTCGGTAAAGCTAGCAAGGCAAAAAAAAAAACAAAGGCCGCCATTTTAAGAGATTGCTGTTGAGTGGGAGTACAGAATTGGTTCTATTTCATGGAGGCAACAAAAGAAGGCACTGGATTCCTTGACCAGATCGTGCCTCCTCGCCTGGAAGACGCGGGCCTCGAGGACTGTGCCCTCCCGCCTGACTTAATCAAAGAAGCCTTCCTCAAAGCAGCTTCTGCTGTCAAGTCACGTGCGACCTCCATCTTTTCAGACGAAGATGAATCCGCTGAATGCGTCCAAGACCCTTGGCCGGAGGAGGCTAAATTCGCTTCTGAAAAGCTGGTCGGTGTGCCGCCGGTACCGGGAGCGTCGGATGCGTTGGTGGGAATAGACATGGGAAACGAGACGCCGGGATCATGTGTGGCTGAGAAAGGCGGTGGAGTGGTGGAAGAGGGCGGGGATAAGGTAGTCGTGGTTGGTGGTGACGTGGACGAGAAAGAGAATGAGAGAGGTGTTTGTTTGGGTGATGGGCTGAAGAAGAAAGAAGAGAATGGTAGCGAGGAGGAGGAGGGGGGCAGAGAAGGTGATAGGCCAACTTTGACTGAAGGTTTTATTTAAAAGAAAAAAAAAACTAGGTGTTTTTGTTTGTTTAGTTTGGATTGCTTGAAGTTCATTTCTGTTAGAAACTAGATGTTGTGTTGGGTGATTTGTATTTTGTAAAATCTAACGTTAATCATCAAGTTTCTTGAGTTTTTGAACTTGCTCTTTATTTCTGTTCATCAACTGCGTCAACACTATATTCCAAATAAATGTATGGCTTGAGTGGACAGCATTCTCGTGTTTCTTTAGTGTATGTTTAAATTGCCTAATGTATGATCTTGGGCTCTCTTTTTATCATGATCTTGTGTCATTTGCGATTTGACTCCATTCAATTTTGCGGAGCTTCATCACCTCATGAATGATTTATGGTAGAGTTTTTTGATATTTGTATGATCTGTGGTTCCTCATAATTTGCTGGTGACAAAATTCACTTTTATGGAAAGTTGTAGTACTACAAGGACTTAACCTGCAAAATGCTATGTACTATGCCTGATATAATGAGGCAACTTTAGAGTATCATATGAATCATGTTTATGTCTCTTTCAAGACCCAGTTGTAATGCCTAGAGTTGCAAAGTGCTCGACAGCATCTGCTACAGGATCTTTCAAAGATGTAACCACAATTCGACACCAAGGAAAGAGGGGGCTTCGCTTAGATCATTAGCAGAGGAGTTATCAAGAATTAGAAATGAAGGTGGATGTGGTTTTTATAAGGTTCATCTTTTGGAAATTTGCATTTTGTGATGATGACGCTGATATATATTTGGCATTTTTTTTACCATGTCACTACTTAAGCGTGGTTCACTAAATGCTAAATTGAACTGTTCTCAGATGATAATGACAGGTTATTCCCTGGAGAGGACTTGCATTTTTTATTAGCAATATAATATGGATGCAAAGGGAAGTCTTAATGGCAGCAGAGCAGGAAGAATTTCCAACCCAAGAGGACTCTGCCTCTATGGAAAGCAAAGTCTTCATCTGAGGAGAGTGACAAAATGTGGCTGAAAACAAGTCTTAGAATATTTTAAATGAGAAGATATCCGGTCGCTGACAGGTTTGCTTGTTTTTTGAAGATTTGGAATGGGTGATGTCTATTATTGATTGTTTTTAGTGTATAATTGTGTGGAATAGGTGAGGTCAATTATTGATTACCAGGATTTACTCGTGTGTTGTTAGTGTGATTTGGGTTGGCTTTGGATTTTGATGCTAACACTGGTTTTCTGGGTAACCACATTGGTGATTCAATGTGCTTTTGTTTGTGCAAATATTTTAAGCTATTTATTGAAGTAAGTCCAAAATCTAGAGATGAAAGGTGTGAACTGCAGCTAGCCAGGAGATAGATAAAGCTATATTACCTCAGGTGCAAAGATATTTCAAATAACAGTGTTCTGCACCTACTAGGAATGTGAAGGAGAGAAAAGCTTTGAAACATGTCAATTTTATGCTGACATTTTATGTTTGATGCTATTAGTTTGTATTTCACTGGTCTTCAACTTCTTTTGTGTTTTGCCCTGGTTTAGAAAACATTCCATTGAATTTTGTGCTGCTTTGGTTTGTGGGGTAATTGGTTTTCTACTGGGAATCAGCTCTAAGAGCCAAAGGCTTTGAAATCATAGCGTAACTAAAGCATATTGTGAAAAGTTGAAAAGGCACAGATTTTGGTGGTTCGTTTCTACTTTTGCTAGATATAGCAACCCTGCCTGAGAAGCTTTCTATAAAGGGATATCCAGCATATTTATTTGGCATTTTGCTTTGTTATGGAGCCTTCAATATGTCCTCTAGAATATGGCTGGGCCATCTGGAATCTTGGATTAATTAAATTGCCTATCTACTTGAAAATTTTCAACTTCAAAAACCAGAAACGTCAAGCTGTAAATTCCCTGTAACCTTTTTCATTACTGAAAAAAGTTATGCTAAGCACTTGTAGAGATGGGACCAGAACAAGATCTATCAAAGCCATTAATGCGCTCATCTTCTTTGGATCAGTATGATTGGTGGTGATGGATTTCATCCCTGGACCACATTATCCATGTAGGTAACCAAGAATCCTTGAAACGGGGATAGTGCTTGTATGACATTCTTGTGTGAATAATTAGAATATACTGTATGCCTCAATCATGATATGATGTTATTTTCATTGTGAAACTTAACTCACTTTTAGCTCTTATCTTATATATTTGGTGCTCATTATGTTCATTTGAATGTCTTCCCGAACTATTGAAGCAATTTTCACCATCAGCAAGATGGCAACCGATGAATAGCATTGCTCTAACAGTTCCTAAAATTAGTGAGATTCATAAGATTGTGTTGCAGAAGTCTAGCTGAACACAAAAATTCAACATTTGCAATTTAAGATCTGAATTGAAATTTTATGTATCTGAAGGCATCCCTTAGGAAGCAGAGAGTTACAAGATCAGAAACAAAGTGGGAAAAAGACTTCGGGTATTTGAGCCTAGGTGAAATTACTAGGCTTGTTCAGGTTCTCTTCTAACAATCAAACAACGTAAATTTGTTGATTACATTCTTTTATCTTTTTGGAAATGAAAACAACTGACTGAGCCACTTTTCTTCACGATGACATTAGCATAGTATATGCTGCATACCCTTTTTTCTATTGTCTGTACCGACTGTGACTTGTGAGATTTACAAAGACAATTGATAGAGCATGTTAATAGCAGGAGGCATCTCCATTTCCAAAATGTGTTTCGACTTACTGTGATAGTAGAATTCCCTATTCTGATTTTGGTGTGTGAATGCGTCTCTGGTACATGTGCGGCTGCATCCTATTTGCAATTGTTGCCCATATGTGACTGCATGACCAACAGGATTCCTCAACACTAGAAAACTGTTCATGGAAAGATAGTGTTCCTGGACTTTTCTTGATGATCTTTCAATGAAAATGGTTTCTTCAAGCTTGCAGATTAACTTTCAGTCAACCAGGACAGAGCAGCGATTTCTGATAGATTCATTATTTACTTATTATGTATTTGCAGAAATCTTATGAAGTTAGAAAATCGTTTTTGGACAATTCAGATAGATCAGATGCGTACAATTGGTTTCTTATGCAGCAATTAACCTACCAAATCATCTCAAGCATGTAGCTCTCATGATTTGTGTTCTGCCATGGGACTGAGGTATGATCCCATGCTTCTTGCTCTTATGACAGTTACCTATGAGTGGATGAAAAGGCTATTTATGTGACAGTGTGCTGTGTGAGAGAAGTAATGATGCGAGTTAATGAAGCAAGGAAATATTTACTCAAGTATTTTATTGAATTGAAAGTTTCCATGGGCTTCTTATCAATGGAACACTGCAACTTTGGATGAGGGATGTTATCGCTGTCCTCGACTCTTCAGTATCGAGTTGCATGGACTTCCAAGGTAAAGTGATGCAGTTTAATTGATACAGTAGTAAATGACCTGAATTAGGGAGAGAGTTTCAGCTTCTGATTACGAGTAAAATTCAATTTATAAGCAGCTGAATGATGGACTTGTGCCATTCTTAAGGAAGCTAGCGGGGGTAAGCTAAACAAGGTTTGCATCAGAAGAAAAGCTCAGCTTGCATTCCTCAAGGGCATGGATACATGTTTGTATTGAGTCCGCATCTGGCCAAGCAAAATTTAAATCCCATGTGAAATCTTGATCAAACTACCTGCTAATTGCATGCACAATAACAATTACCAATCAATGGTGGTTAAAGGGACTTGTCTCTTGTTTTTTTTTTTTTTAATAAGTTTTCGAGTTTGAGTCCAGACATTAATAGAAGAGTTTTATTTTTATAAAAACCAAGCTAAGTCGACTGAATTTGCTAAGTTAGCGAACTACTTGGATATCAGGATTTAAACTGAAAAAACAAGAGAGAGGCTCACGCTATTAATAGCAGGTTGGTGGCAAAGATTACAATCGGGGCAACTGTGAGAAAGTGACTGCTCTGGCATGAAAATGTGAATGCACATTATCTTGCTATTAACTGGGTGTTGGTCCCCAGGCACCAAACCTCACAGCACATTTAGGGTCCACGCATCTCACACATATAAATGCAAGGAGAGATGATTCCATGGAGGATTTAATTGCATCACGAGAATATCATTCATTTCTTTCTATTTACATATAAATTCTTTGTTCTAGATTGAAATCCAAACAATCTCAAAATATTAATCAAGACAGGGATTATTTCTGATCTTGGAAGCATGGCAAGAATTCGTGGCAAAAGCTCAAGATATTATGTCCATTGATATGACGCAAGCAACGAGGACCACTGGCTTCAAGGGTCCAAAATTAAAAAATAAAGAATAAAAAATTAATGGCTAACTGCTATTAAGTGGTGGTTGAGTAACATGGATGGATTATAAGAATAATTAGCCTTTTCCACCAACCACGCTACCTTTAGCTTTGCACGTAATCAAATAGAACTGCACTTTAGACTACATAGAGTCAAAATATATAAAGCGTTCATGATCACGGGGAAGGAAGGAAGGAAGGATTCCCTAGTCTTCTTCTCTCTTGCTCTTTATTTATTAATCATCTTTAGCTGCTCAAGTGGCATGTCTTTTCTGTTCATGGTAGAGGCATAAATAGATCTCTGTTCACACCAATATCTACCACTTAGGAATGAGCCTTGTGCTTCAAAAATGGCCTTCTGATCTATCATCTTAAAATCCTGTGGTTGCTGTGGCTTCTAATAACTTGTTTCTTGAAGAGAGAGACGAAAAGAAGAGGCACTGTTTGTAACTTTGCCTTCAGCTCTACTGTCTTTATCTCTTGGCAACCTTGAGGAGCCTTCAGCTGTCTTTATCTTCCCTATCTGTACTTGTAAAACACTTTTAGGGAAGAAGAATAGAGCTGTCTGTTCTTGCAGTCAGGGTCACCAAGAGATAAACGAGACTTTTTCTCCGCAACACAATACTAAAGCAGCAGCAAATGCAGCTAAGAGAATCCATTCATAACACCAAGAAGTTCCTTCACAATACCATCCAAAACCTCAAGTCTATCCTCTTTGGTGGGTACCACAAGCTAACCAAGCACGGTTGTTTCAACCCCTTCTCGTGCGGCTGCGGCGGCGGCAATGTGAAGAAATACCAGACAGATCAGTACTATGCAGATTTTTGCAACGAATGGGAGTGTGATCTGGAAAAGGCAATGAAGAGAAAGGGCAATAGTTTAATGGCGTCAAAAGAGCCTATGAGAGATGAAGATGTGAGTAATGAAACTGGCAGGAACCTTGCCAATGGTCCGCAGAGGAAGAAACAAGGAATGGAAGAGAAGAACAAGAAGATTTTTCGTCCAAAAAAAGCAGAAGCAAAAAGCTCAAAGAACGTGAATGAAAGCGGTTACGTCTTAGCACAGAAGATGAAGGAATTGGAAATGATGGATATCAGTGATGTAGAACATGTTTTGGATGTAGAAGAGGCACTCCACTACTATTCTCGTCTCAAAAGTCCTGTGTACCAAGACATTGTCGACAAATTTTTCACCAACATGTATACAGAATTTTCTGTACCACATGCGTCTGCCAGCATCAACAGTTCAAAGCGAAGAATCGAATCAATTAGACTATAGATTCCAATGTTCGTGAGTTATTTCTTGTGCATATGGATTATATTTTCTTGTTTGTATTCTTCTGAGTGTGCCTTGTTTACAAAATGATTTTGATATTCATCTTTGTAGAATATTGTTTACCTGGATTGCTGTGCTTGAGCCTGTTTTTTACTCAAGGACCCAAAATATGTTTCAGAACTTGGGTTAACCTGCCTTAAAGGGCAGGTGTATCGTTAATTTAAATATCTAGCCATGAATGTTCTTAACAATATATAAGCAAAACAAAGTCAGAGATCATAAGAATTATATTCTTCAGGCTCAAGTTTTCATTTTTGCCTCTGCTTCAAAGGTCTGGCTTTCGTTTAATCAATAGAATATCACACGTCATATGGCTATAATGGCGTGAATTAAAGGTCTGTTAGTGTGGTGATGAATTAAACCATCAATTACCTTGAAAAGTTTCACTTCCATTTACAGCATCTGTTCAACAATTAACCAACAGCGGGTTTCTCATAGTTCGGATACAAAATTTAAATGGCTACAACACAAATCAATCCAAGTTTCAGAGCATTTGAAACTAGTTCAAAGGCCAGGATTCTATGATGTAGAATTTAATTTGAAAGAGGGAAAAAGCCATAAAGCATAAAGTAGTGTTGAAGATTCTGAAGTAATTAAGGCAGATTTAAAGCTGATTTGTTGGGAGTAAAAGCAGAAAGTTAGATATCATTTCCTATAAATTAGAACCTAGCAATAATGTTTACGTGTAGTTAATAAATGTCCTAATATAGATATGTAAATGTTGTATATATTCAACAATTCATTATGAAATAAAGTGAGAAGTCAGAATTTAACAACTCTCCATATGGTATCAGAGCCTAAATCTAGATTATATTTTTAGCCTATCTCTCTCTACATCAGAGTCTAAATCTGGGATTCCTCCTCTCCCATTCCCATTTGTCTTGACAATTCTAGTCACTTGCTCTAGCAGACCTGTCCAGGTTTGAAAAAACATGTATGAAAACACTACAAAAGAAACTCAAATATCAAGGGAATTCCAAAGTTTACAGTCATCCTATAGACTGAATGGAAGAAACTATTTAAAGTAGTCACATATAGTAAAAACTTTTCTAAAAGGAAAGGGAAAGATTAATCATTTGATGGACAATCCTCTTAGTTCAGAGGACCCAAAGTTTACACCTGGGATGAAGAAGACTCCATGATTGTGTAATCATTTGATGGACAATCCTCCTAGTTCAGAGGACCTAAAGTTTACACTTTGGGATGAAGAAGACTCCATGATTGTGTCATGGCTATGGAACTCTATTATGCCAGAACTTTGTGGGCCTTATATGTTTCTAGTTACAGTAAAAGACATATGGGATGCAGTGAGACAAACCTACTCTAAAGTGAAGGATGCTGCATTAATCTATGAGATTAAGATGAAGCTTTCAATGACCAAACAAGGTAATATGATGGTTATTGAATATTACAATACTATGAAAAGTTTCTGGTTAGAATTGGACTATTATCAGGATTTTAAGATGCAGCGTAGTGATGATGCAGTGATTTTAAAGAATTATGTAGAAAGAGAAAGGATCTTTGAATTTCTTACAGGACTTAACATAGAATTTGATCAAATGCGAGTCCAAATACTTGGAAAGGAATCCTTACCCTCACTTAATGAGGTATTTTCAGTAATAAGAGCTGAAGAAGAAAGGAGAACTGTGATGCTTGAGGTCCTAAATACTGAAGGTTCTGCTATGATAATAACTAATAGAAAAAACCTAAGTGATGCTAGAAGAAACCAAAATGATGTCATGAATGGTGCAAAAGTGGTGAAGACTGAAGGGAGAAAATTCTTTAAGGATGATCAGTTTTGTAACTATTGCAAGAAAACAAGTCATACAAAGGAGACCTGCTGAAAACTCCATGGAAAACCACCAAGGATGGGGTGTAATTGAGGATACAAATGGAACCATTCAAGAGAACATGCACACTTAACAAATTCAGAAGAGGCAGCATATAAGTCCAGCACTATAGAGGTGAGAGGATTCAACAAAGTGGAGATTGAATGTCTAAGAACCTTACTCAACACAATGGAGAAACCATCTGGATCATGCTCTCTTGCTCAAAATGGTAAAATTCTAATTTCTCATGTCTTTAGTGCCTCAAAGAAGAACCATTCCAGCATCTGGGTCATTGACTCAGGTGCAACAGACCATATGACTTATTCTGCAGGTGTTTTCACATCATATCAACCCTATCCTAGCAGTAAGAAAATCATAGTAACTGATGGATCTCTAACCATAGTTGCAGGCCAGGGAACAATCCCTTTTAATCCTGTATTTACTTTTAAAAGAGTATTGCATGTTCCTAATTTTACTGCAAATCTATTGTCTATCCGAAAACTAATTAAAGACATAAATTGTAGTGTAACTTTCTTCCTTGATCACTGCATATTTCAGGACCTAGCTACGGGGAGGACGATTGGGCAAGCTAGAGTCAAGGATGGGTTGTACATGCTTGGAGTGCAAGACAGTAGTAGTAACTCCCATTCTCTGTCATTCATTTAAGTTAATTCTAATAAAACTAATGTTTGGAATCATCATCGTCATTTAGGACATCTATCATTTAAGATTGTTAGGAACATGTTTCCATCTTTATTTAAAAATCTTGATGTTGAACAATTTCATTGTGAAATCTGTGAATTTGCAAAGCACCATAGAATGCCTTTTCCTCTAAGTGATTCAAGATCCGTGTCTCCATTTACTATAATTCACTCAGATATATGGGGTCCATATAACATTCTTAATATTTCAGGAGCAGAAGGTTTTGTAATATTTATTGATGATTGCACTCGAATGACTTGGGTTTACCTTCTTAAAAGAAAATTTGATGTGAGTCATATCCTTCCAAACTTTAGAAACATGATAAGGAATCAATTTGGGGTTAGCATTAAGGGTTTTAGAACTGATAATGCTAAGGACTACTTTAATCAGATTTTATCATCATACTTTGAAAAAGAAGGGATTATTCATCAACCATCTTGTGTTAATACTCCCCAACAAAATGGGTTGGCAGAAAGAAAAAATAGACATCTCCTTGAGATTGCTCGAGCTCTACTTTTCTAGCATCAAGTTCCAAAAAATTATTGGGGAGAAGCAGTTTTAACCTCCATATATTTGATAAATCGAATACCTTCAAGAGTTATTAGTTTTAAAAGTCCTTTAAACTATTTTTCAGAATTCTTTCTAAAGAATAACTTTTATTCTAAAATTCCCTCAAGGATCTTTGGGTGTGTCACCTATGTTCACATTCATAAAAATCAACGAGACAAACTTGATGCTAGAGCTCTAAAGTGTGTTTTCATAGGATATTCTATCACACAAAAAGGTTACAAATGTTATCATCCATCTTCAAAAAGATTTCTTGTGTCAAAGGATGTAAGTTTTAATGAAAATCAGTCTTTCTTCCACAAATCTTCTCTTCAGGGGGAGGAAAACAACACAGAAGATAAGACTAACAATGACTTTGACATTTTTTCATTCCAAATCCCATATAGGCAGCAATCATCTCTCATTTCACCATCCTATGAGTCTCCAAATATTACTCTGCAGGGAGAAACTACTGCTGACAGACCTCTTCAGGTATATAGAAGAAGGATACAACCTGATTTGACTCTCTTGCAAGCCCAAGACTCCGAAACAGAGTAAGGTAATGAACTTTCTCATTTATCTCTACCTATTCCTGACCTTAATCAGCCAATTGCTATTAGAAAAGGAAGAAGAGAATGCACTAAGAATCCCTTATATCCTAAAGCTAATTTTATGTCATTTCAAAAGTTCTCACCATCACACAAATCCTTTCTCTAAAAAATAAACACCATACCTATTCCAAAAACCTTATATGAGGCTCTAAGAAATGAGAATTGGAAAACTGTCATGAGAGAAGAGATGAATGCACTAGAGAAGAATCAAACATGGGAAATAGTTGATTTACCAAAAGAGAAGAAAATAGTAGGGTGTAAGTGGGTTTATACCCTGAAATATAAAGTTGATGGCAGCCTAGAAAGGTATAAAGCCAGGTTAGTTACAAAAGGATTTACACAAACATTTGGGATAGACTATCAAAAGACATTTGCTCTAGTTGCTAAGATGAACACCATTTGAATTTTGTTTTCTTTATCTGCTAATCTTGGATGGTGTATGCAGCAATATGATGTTAAGAATGCCTTTTTACATGGAGAGCTGGAAGAAGAAGTTTATATGGATCCACCACTAGGATTCAGTCACTCCCTTCCTCCCAACCAGGTTTGCAGACTAAAGAAGGCACTCTATGGCTTAAAACAATCTCCTAGAGCCTGGTTTGAAAGGTTCACCAAAGCCATGGTTTTTATGGGATATCGGCAAAGCCAAGGAGATCATACTTTGTTCATCAAACACTCCATTTCAGGAGGAGTTACTATTCTAATTATTTATGTTGATGACATTATAATAACAGGTGATGACTTTGTGGAAAGAGATAAGTTGAGAAAAAAACTTTCAGCAGAATTCAAAATCAAGGAATTAGGGAAGTTGAAATACTTTCTTGGCATAGAAGTGGCACATTCAGAAAAGGGAATTTTTATCTCTCAACAGAAGTATATTCTTGACCTTTTAAAGGAAACGAGAATGATTGACTACAGACCATGTGAAATACCTATTGATCTAAAACACAGACTTGAGAATGATGAGGAAGGAGCTACAACTAACAAGGGTCAATACCAAAGGTTAGTTGGTAAGTTGATCTACTTAGCTCACACTCATCCAGACATTGCTTATGTCGTGAGTGTGGTGAGTCAATTTATGCACAACCCGAAAGATTCACATCTCCAGGTAGTGTATAGACTCCTCAGATACTTGAAGTCTACTCCTGGAAAAGATATTTTATATAAAAATCATGGGAATCTGAACCTTGAATGCTATACAGATGCAGACTATGCTGGTGCATTAACAGATAAAAGATCAACATCAGGATATTGTACTCTTTTAGGAGGAAATCTTGTGACATGGAGAAGCAAAAAATAAAGTGTTATGTCAAGATCAAGTGCAGAAGCAGAACTCAGATCAATGGCCCTTGGAATTTGTGAGTTGCTATAGATGAAGATTATCCTAGAAGATTTAAGAATCAAATGGGATGAACCAATGAAGTTGTACTGTGACAATAAGTCTGCCATTGCAATAGCTCACAATCCAATACAACATGATAGAACTAAACATGTGGAGGTAGACAGACATTTGATCAAAGAAAAGTTAGAGAGTAGATTGATATGCACTTCCTATGTGCCTACCAAAGAACAACTTGTTGATATACTTGCTAAAGATGTTCAGAATCCTGTGTTCAAAAAAATCTTGGACAAGCTGGGAATGAAAGATCTCTTCTATCCAACTTGAGGGGGAGTGTTGAAGATTCTAAAGTAATTAAGATAGATTTGAAGCTGATTTGTTGGGAATAAAAAAAGAAATTAGATATTCTTTTCTATAAATTAGAACCTAGTAATAATGCCTATTTATGTGTAGTTAATAACTGTCCTAATATAGATATGTAGATGCTGCATGTATTCAACAATTTATTATGAAATAAAAAGAGAAGTCAAAATTTAACAACTCTCCATGAGTAGGCTAAACAACTAAATACACTCTCCTTCACTTCTTACTATTCCTCTCAAGCCACCTTTGAACAATGGAGCCGTACTTGGCCTCTTGATCTTGTCAAAACTCTGAGATTTGAGAGCTTCATCATTGCTACCGCATAGTCTCGGCGGAACAAGGAGATGTCTGAAGCATATGCTCGTACCCAAATCCTCGTTTCTACCCCAGCCATTAGCTGCTGATCAGCATAAAGGATTCCTTTACCTTGTAAAAGACCGTGGGAGTACAAAGTGCCAAAATCCACTCCTGGTCCCTCATAGGCCATATTCATTCCTGGCTCCTCCAGTGTGGAAAGCAGTGAATCTTCGAAGGAAGCTGATGAGGCTGCTGATGATGAGGGCGGGGAAGATATTGAGCCTTTCAAGGAAGTTGATGGTGAAGTTGATGGTGCTGTCGATGATGATGGGGAGCCCCTCATTTCTGTTGTGCTGGATGATGGTGTCTTGGTCCCATCAAAGGAAGTCGACGGTGCAGATGATGGTGGTGGGGCTTTGAAGGAAGGCGAAGGCGAAGGCGAAGCTTCATTTGATGAGTTCTTATTGTTGCATCTTGATCTCAATAGGCTAAGAAATCCAGTATCCAGAGATGGATCGAGCTTATTAGTCCAACTGAAGTTGTAGAGACGGTTTTGGAAGAATTTGCAGCGGATTACTCCTATGCTGTGACCACCTGCAAGCAAGGCAAGGATGCAGCTAGAAGCTTTCAGATTCTGGGCTGTTACTTGTATTTTTTTCAGCAAGAATGCTAGAGATAGCAATAACCAAACTATAGAGGAAAGATTGGTACCCAGGAGACTGACAGTTTCTCTTTCGTCAAAACCCCTAGAGGCGAAAGATGCAAGGGTTTCGGATAGATCAGCACTGGGTGAAGGAAGTTGATGTGTTGCAACATCTCGGAAAGAAAGAGTGCCATCCCTCCTGGATTATTATCAAATTAGTGAGCAGGAAATCAGTAGGAGACAGAATGATGTATATACCAGAACAAACCCTTCCCTGGCTGCTAAAGCAACGATATCAGCACAAGAAACAACTCCTGGGCACACCTTTTCAGCTAAAGCAACGATATCAGCACAAGAAACAACTCCTGGGCACACCTTTTCAATCTCTGATTTGATTGTCAATTATATCAAATCCCTTCAAATTTTGAGTGGGAGGAGAGTCTTTCTCCGAATCAATGCCTATAGCAGCATCCAACAAAACAGACGCATCACACCCCTAAAAAGAAAGATTCACAAAAGAAGTCAGGTCTACTTGCAATAAGATGAAAACCATAGATGAACTTTCTTGCATATTTAGAATCGCATCAAGATCACAGATGTAACAAGGCACGTGTAAAACTAATCAGCAAGAAGAATAAACGGAAAATTGAAAAACCCTCGAATGATTCTCTCTGTCAATAATTTGTAATTGACAAATTAGAAATTAGAAATCTTCAATCAATAATTGTAAACAAATGGAAAAATGCCAACCAAAACTGAAAAATTGAAACCCTCAAACTAGATGAGCAATGCTTTAGATAGAAATCAAGAACTAAGCAATAACATCTCAGTACAACAAAAACCCTCGTAAGGGAATCAACAAAAAGAAAGATAAAGATCATCAACCTCAATGAAACAATCATGAAACATAAGCCTTAGAAGAACAGGAGCTACTCTGGTGTTGACTTTGTTATGCTCCTGAACCACCCTGAGAATGATTCTCTCTGCCTGTGGACACGAATCACGATAGAAATCATACTCAAGAGACCGATTTGAATGCCCTACTTCTTCTTCTTCTTCTTCCATAAACGACAAAGGAGACAAGAATATGGAAGGAAAGGAATCCCACGATGAATATGGCCATGAGTTCTTCTTGATCTCTGCATTTTGGTTCTTGACAGAGATCAAAATGCAAATACTGAATACAAGAAAGCTCATTTCTCTCATGTTTCCGATTTCAAAGATCGATGTCAACATCTTCTCCTTCTTCTTTCTTCAACTTCTCTCTGGTTATTATTTCTGAGGGCAGAAGAGGAGAATGGGTTGCATTGCTATCTTTTAACAGAAAAAGGATGGGAAATGGCGGGAAAGATAGTCTGATATGGTTATAATAACCTTTTACCCTAGAGTTAGTTAAGACTGTTTGCGAGCGAATTTGTGATAGGCCGAGAATTAGTTAGGAATCATTAATTACTAAGTAGTGGTATGTTCTCTTCTTAAAAAAAATGGGGCCATTGCTACTAATGAATAATAATTTGTATTATGACGCAAGCAAGAGTGAGAAGCAATTTTATATAATCACACGAAAGGAATCATTAGATATATTGATTGGAGCAATGTCATGGTCAACTGTAAAGAAGGTTTAAAAGGTGATTTTAGGCTTAATTTTTTTATATATAATATATAGTTTTATTCAATTTTTAATTTTATTATTAAATCAAGCTAAAATTTTATAAAAAAATTTTAAAAATATATTTTATATATGGTTAAAAGTTGATAACAATTGGAAGTAATAAAAATCTGAAACTATTATACAAGAATTATATTTTTTTAATTAATTTAAGATTATCTTTTATTTTAATTTATAAAATTTTATAATACAACTTTCTTATTCTATAAGTGTTCGAATATATAGGCGCTTGAGGAATTATTTAACAAGTGGCTTCATTTATTTTGCAAGGAATCAACATTTTTTTTTAAATAAAGGATATTTTGAAGTATGGTAGTTATTATTTTTTAAAATATTTTTTATTTAAAAATATATCAAAAAAATTTATTTATTTAAAAATTATTTTTAACATTAGCATATTAAAATTATCAAAAAAACACTAAAAATATTCATTTAAAATAAATAAAAATAAATATTTTAAATATTTTCAAAAATATAAAAATAAATTTGTAATTATTCGCTAGCTTTTAGAGAGTTAATTGTTACATTTTCATTAGCAAGGGGGTAATTAATTATCAAGGATATAAAATTAGCAGTAAACTAACATGAAGAAAATATTAATGTTTTCTTTCAAGTGCAGGAGGGTCGAAATAATAAATAACCCGACAGACCGAAGTTGAACCACAGAGATGTTAATTCTACAAATTATAAATAACAATAATACAACAATAATAACAATAACAATAATAAAGAAAAATAAGGAGAAGAAGAAGAAGAAAAAGAGAACTTTGAGATGGAATATTAATGTAAAGATTAAATAATGATAATAACAAATATCAAAGTTAGAGGATCCACTAATGGCATGTCAAACAAGTATAGTATAAACTTTTATTATTCAATTGAAAAACACACATAAAGGAGGTTCCAATCTGATTATAGATTGTTAACATAATTAGATTAGTCATCTTATTCAATTAATGCTAATACTTGTAAATCTTGTCAAGTATTCATTATTATAGCTTATGGTAACAATAAATTAAGTTCTTTTCATAACTCAGGTGTCGGTTATACCATACAGTATGAGCTATGAAAGTGTAAAGTGTCAAGTATTTGTTGTACCAAAAGTTATACAACATAAATCAAGATTAGTTATTTAACAAGCAAAGTATTAAAGAATGAACAAGATAATAAATACAAAACATGTTAGTATCAAACATTAAAATCCATATTAAGTTTACACTATACTTATTCTTACATCATTAGTGTAACCTTTTCACCTTGACATAATAAACTTAGCTAAATATAATAAAAGAAAGAAAAATAAATAAACAAAATAAGAACATAAATAAGATAAGAGTTAACTAAGTAAAGAAAAGAAAATGAAAGGCATAAACTTGATATTAATAAAAGAGAGAAAGTAAGAGCATGATCTTGATCTGGAAATCAAGATAACTAAATGCATGAGAAATGCCTTCTTTTATAGGCCAAAATTAGAAACTATTGATTTGATGACTAATTGATGAATGGGTGACCAACTCTTGACTTGGTGACAATCCTTATCTTCTCTTGTTTGCCTAAAACGTCATTGATTACGTCAAAATTGGAGCCACTTGAAAACATGAAAGTTGTAGGAAATTATCTCAGCTTTCTTATGTAAAACATTTAGGTCATTTGAACTTCTAGAACTCCAGATATAGGCCAAACACTAAACAATGTTTAGGATGAAAAACAGATTGAAACTTCTTTATTGTTGCTACAATTTGGACTTGAAAATTATATTTTTAGATCTTGGGCTCCATATAAAGGTTGTAGGCCTATGTCTTACCTTTCCATCCATATAAAATAGACCTAAATTTGAGATGTATAACTCCAGATATGATCCAATTACCGAACAATGTTTCGGTTTGGATTACACCGACATCTCTTTTCTAAGTTTGGTCATCTCTTTGTCCTTTCAATTTCAGTTCTTAAATTCATCAATCAATCCTTTCATTTATGTGATAGACTTGCATTTAAAATAAACATTTACTATAAATTAAAGGTATCTTATATTGTTAGATACGTTATTATAAAACATGTTTTAATTAAGTAGTTATTGATACTTCAAGTGCAAAATGATGACATAAAACCTTGATAAAAAAAAAATACACTTTTAAGTACTGATCACAAACCCACGCATAAAGTTAGCCAAAACATTAATTAAACAAGGGTGGTTGTTTTTAGAAACTCTTTTTGCGATAACATGCCACAACCTGGATTACTTTTTTTTTGTTTTGGGTTTTTATTATTTATTTAATAAATTTTATGTTATTTTAAATGGATTTTAATATCATTAGTCTATTAGAGTTTATTTTATATTATAAACTATAAATACTTTTATGAAAGGAAAAATATGAAGATTGTTTTATTTCATGATAATATTTCATGTGTGACAAAGGTGATCATACTATTAGTTTTTCATTAGAATTTTCTTAAACTTATTAAAACTTAATTGTCTATTGGCATTATTTTTTTATACCTTAGTTTCTGATTCATTATAATTATGAGATTGAGGTTTTTTTCATTCAATAATTTTGATATCTTAGTTTAAGTAATCATTATGTTGGGTTGGATTCTTTATTATAATCTTATTTTTGAATTCTATATTATAATCTTATTTTAGCTTTATTTAGTGGTTTTTTGTTGCATATGGGTTCAAGGTGTCTTACCATTCAAGTTCTTATTAGTTGGTATCAAAGTAAACTCTAAATTCAAGTTTTATCTTTAAGTTATTGCGTTAATTTTTCTTTGTTTTTTAATTTGATTGTGCCTATAGTATAAAAAACAATTTCATGTTGGATTCCAATACTATTGAATATATATATATATATAAGATTTTTAACAAAATGAAAAAAAATAAAAGGCTATAATTGCTAGTTTGAAAGGGAGGTCAGTCTAAAAAGGTCCTAATGTCAAAAGGCCAAAAAGATGTGTTACATCAATCAGTTAAGGTGATAGATTTTAGTAGCTTAAAAATCCAAAGAGATGGGGGGCTTTGACAAGATAAAAAGTTTAAGCACAAAAAAGAAGGAAAAGATTTTAGGTATCAAGGCTTGGATATAAACTTCAACCATTAAGATGAAAATCTAATTATTTTATAGAAGGAATGACCACTAGGTATATTTAGAGTGGGAGAAAAAGGATGAGTTGATCTTTGATTGTCATTGCTATTCAATGTAGAAAAAGGTAAAGCTTATTCTTATTGAATTCACAGATTATGCTATAATTTGATGGGATCAACTTATTTGTTATAAAAGAAAAAACCATGAAAGGCATGTTAACACTTAAGATAAGATGAAAGCAATCATGAGGAAGAGATTTATTTCAATCCATAATTAACAGAATTTGTATTAGAATTTTCCAAGCCTAACTTAGGGGTCTAAAAGTGTAGAAAATTATCATAAAAAGATGGAAGTAGCTATAATTTGGTTGAATATAATAGAGGATACATAAGCTAATATGGCTAGGTTCCTGAATGAGTTGAACCATAAGATAACGAATGTGATGGAGTTGCTAGATTATATAGAGTTAAAAGTCATGGTTCATATGGCTACAAAGATAGAACAACAATATAAGAGAAAATACAGTACATGAAAGTTCAAAACTTAAGTTCTTTTTCAACATGGAGGCTAAATTTTAGGAGAGATAGGGTTATCCAAACCAAGCTAATTATAAGAGCTAAAATCAAACCACATAAAGGTAAAAAAGAAGTCTTTACTGATACTACAAGTAAATTTGATACTTAAACACCTCATAATTGTGATATTAAGTGTTTATGATGTTTAAAAATAGGTCTTATAGTTTTTTAATGTCCAAACAAGAAAGATAATTTTATGATATCATTAAGCAGTTGAAATTGAAAATGATAGTAATGATGAGGAGATGCCACCAATTGAAAATATTAGTGATAATGATGTAAAGTTTTTGGTTAAGGGTGAATCATTTGTGATGGTACTTAATGAATGTTAGGTTCAAAGAGGATGATTTGAAGTAATAATTAGATAATGTCTTTCATATAAGCTGTTGATTAGTACTTAAAAGTATGTTTTTATCAAGATTTTATATCATCATTTTATACTTGGAGTATCAATAACTTATTAACCAAAGCATGTTTTATAATAACAAGTCTGATAATATAAGATACCTTTAATTTATGGTGAATGCTCATTTTAAGTACAAGTGTTCTCAGAATTTAAAGGATTGGTTGTTGTGATTAACTATTAGAAGTGAAAGGACAGAGAAAATGTTAAGCTTATGAAAAAGATATCGATTCACTTCAAATTCAAACACTGGTCAGTCATCTGATCATATCTAGAGCTATAGATCATGAATTTCATATTAATTTATATGGCTGGAAGGATAAGAAATGGGCCTATAACTTTCATGGAAAAGACCTAAATTTTCCATTTTTAAATTCAAAGTTTAGACACAAAAGAGAAGTTTGAATCTGTCCTGCAATCCAACCCAAACACTACTTAGAGTTTTACCTATAACTGAAGTTCTAGAAGTCCAAATGATCTGAAAGTTTTTGAAAGAAAATATTTTAAGTCGATTTGGAATCCCTTAAGCCATGATAAGTGATGGTGAAATACATTTCTACAATAAGTCATTTGAGTCTTTAATGAAGAAATATGGAATCATACACAAAGTTGCCACCCCTTATTACCCCCAGATAAATGGACAAGTAGAACTTTAAGGAGATCAAATAGATCTTGGAGAAAACAGTGAACCCTAATAGGATAGACTGGTCTTTAAGACTTAATGATCCACTTTGGGCTTATTGAACTGCTTATAAAACATCATTAAATATGTCACCTTATAGACTAGTCTATGGAAAACCTTGTCACTTGCCTGTGGAACTTGAACATAAAGCTTATTGGGTAATTAGAGCTTTCAATTCAAATCTTGATGATGCTAGTCAACTACAAAAATTACAAATAAATGAGCTTGAGGAAATAAAAAATTATGCATATGAAAATTCAAGAATTCATAAAGCAAGAATCAAAGAGTTTCATGACAAGAAAATACTGAGAAAAACATTCAATGTTAGTCAAAAAGTCTTATTTTATAATTCTCGACTTCATTTATTTCCTGGAAAACTAAGATCAAGATGGAGCAGTCTTTTATTGTGAAACATGTGTATCCATATAGAGCTTGTGATATTGAGAATCCAAAGAATGGTAATGTTTTCAAGGTCAATGGACATCGTTTGAAAGCTTACTTTGACAATTTTTCAATTAAAAATGACTGAATTAAATTGGGTGATCCTTTATATAAAGATTGATATTTTTTTCTCACATTGATTTTGTGTTTTCTTTTGGTGTAACCTTTATTTTGCTAGTTTTTTTCCACCCCAGTTATATAGCGGATAACGATACTCCAAGACTTAAGTCGGTTCTTTCACTTTTTTATAATAACTAATATATGTGTATATATTTATTCAATTTTTTACTCTTTCTCCCTTCTTTACGTCTCTTCTCATTTGAAAATGGACACCACTTTTGAAAAATTGAAAAGGTATTTTCCTGTTCTATCTCAGAATGCGATTATAAAAATTTACCATGTTAGATATGCAAGATTGAGATTGTTAATAAACCATAGAATTTCTAAAGATATTCACTAGTTAGTTGAAGTAAAGGTCCAATTATCATGTGAGTCCTCTAATTTTTTTATTTCATACATGTCTCGAACAGGTAAAAGCACTTTTACAAAGAAACATCGTGCAAAACGACTACAAGTCTGTCATAAATGTGCCAGATGGACTTGTAATGCAAAATTTCATTCTTTAAGAATGGTATCTATAAATCGTGAAGATAAAATACAATTCATTAAGGATGACCTAAGTAAGAAGTCTTTAGATAATTTTCTATGAACTCTTGAGATGCACCCTAGTGGAGATATGCATTGTGTAATTTATGATTTATGGCCATAATTCCATAAAGAACATGATTGATATAGTCTTGGGAATTTAACTAAAAAAAACCATGTTTGCTAATTTTTTTAAAAAAACTAGATGGGAAGCTTATCCCCGACCTATAAAGGGCGTTTAAGTCATTCTTGGATGTAAAAATAAGGAAAGATGTGAGGCATAATCACAACTACTTGTACATACACATGTTAACTGTATGTACATATACATGTTTTAAAAGAGAGAGAGATTTCAGCTAGCCTATATATAGGTAATATGATTACATTTTCACTTTCTCATTTATAAATTCTTCTCTTCTTTCCCTTCATTTCTACTCAACCCACACATTCCACAGATATCAAAGTGTGTAGAAATGATAATTTCCTCAAGTGATCAAATACAAAATATTTGTGTTTTTGGTGGATCTAGTCTTGGAAAAGAAAACTAGTTTTTAGAATCAGTAAATCATCTTGGTCAGGTATTAGCTGCAAGAAAAATTCATTTGGTGTATGGAAGAGGTAGCCTTGGGTTAATGGGGGGTGTCAATATCTGTATTTTTAGGATGCAGTCAAGTTTTGGGGGTTATTCCCAGAGCCTTAGCACAAGGGTGGTCTAGACACATTGAAAGAGATCTTTCATATTTTCTCTTGGGCCCAACTTCACATTAACCATAAACTCATTGGTTTGTTAAATGTTTTTATAATAAGTTGTCTTTTCTTGATCATGCTGTGGACCAAGAATTTCTAACATATTTAGCATGACAAATCATAATCTTTGCTACTACTGCTGAACAATTAATTGACTTAACTACAATCTTTCACTCCTATAATTCATCCCTCCATAAGTCATATAAATTGATCAACTAAGAACAGTCGTAAAAAGCTTAGATTAGATTTGACTCTTCGTTTATGAAACCTCATATTTTATTATTTTATTTTGTTATTCCTTATATTTATTTAAGTGTATTTCAGGTTTGTCAGTGTTTGTTATTTCAAGTGATATCTTATATACTCTATTTTTCTATCTTAGAACTTTGAGGACAATGTTTCGTTTTAGTTAAGAGGAAGGGATGATAGTTGATACTTAAAAAAAAAAATTCTAGTTATGTTTTCTATTTACAAAAACATTATTACTAAGATAACACAGTTAAAAAGTTTTTTTGTTAAAGTGACTTTTGAGATGCATCTTAGTAAACATTTTTAACAAGGTCTATTATAATAATTTTTAAAATATTCAGGTTTATAAACTCTCGCGTTGTTATCGATTGCTTCTACTCATATACTTATTTAACAAGTATTTTTAAGCTTTTATTTTTACACACACACTTTAACATATTATTGTAGGTTGCATATTGGATTATCACATTATTTATGTTATTTTGTTAAAGGTAACAACTAAGGGAAAGGGATAGTGTATAATTTGAAAAAAAAATAATAAATGTAATTAAAAAAATAAATAAAAACATAGATAAATTTGGTTTTATAGCCTTCCTAACCTAAGCAATTAAGCCTGAAGGGGTGTTTTAACACCTAATATCCTAAAGTCAACTAACTTAGGAGCTCTTGACCCATCACGTGTTACATAGGTTGAGGAGAAAAGCTTAAGGGAATCAAACATTGCACTATCTATGTATCAGTATTTGCAACCCGAGTTATTAAGCTCGAAAGGTGTCTCAACACCTAATATCCTAAAACCAATTGGTTTGGGAGCCATTAGCTAAAAGCTCATTATATGGGTTAAATATGCATTTTTTTGAAGTTATGTATATATACATATATAAAAAAGATAATAATCCCAACCCAAGAAAGTTTACCTTAAATATTAAAACATAATATTATTTTCTTCTAATAAAAGCCCCATCATCTATGTTTTTATACATTGAGCACATAAAAAAAAAGGTTTATCAATATTTTGTTTCAATAATACAAAGAGGTATATATAAATTTAATGAAAGTTCATTTACTTGGATAAAGTAATGGAAGTTAAATAATGAATGTCTTGCTTTGGGGAACTTGCAAATTTTTTCCTATTTTAATGCTTTGATTTCTAGATACTAGTAATAAGCTAGTTAGAGGGTGTGATTAGTACTTAAAAGTGTATTTTTATCAAGCTTTTATATCATTATTTTGCACTTGGAGTATCAATAACTTCTTTAACTAGAGCATGTTTTATAATAACAAGTTTGATAATATAAGATACCTTTAATTTATGGTAAATACTCATTTTAAATGCAGGTATTCTCATAATTTAAAGGATTGATTGTTGTGATTAACTATTGGAAGTGAAAGGACAAAGAAAAGGCTAAACTTATGAAGGAGATGCCGATTCACTTCAAATTTAAACATTGTTCAATCATCAAAGCATATCTAGAGCTATAGATCTTGGATTTCATGTTAATTTATATGAATGGAAAGATAAGAAATAGGCCTACAACTTTCATGTGTATGGAAAGACCTAAATTTTTCTATTTTTAAATTCAGAGTTTGGCCACAAAATAGAAGTCTGAATCTGTCCTACAATCTAGCCCAAACACTACTTAGAGTGTTACCCATAACTAAAGTTTTAGAAGTCCAAATTATCTAAAATTTGATAGGTGGAAGGAAAAGATAATTTCCAACAACTTACAAGAGAGGATCAGCTTAAATTCAGATGGTAGAAATGAGATTTCATCTAGACAAGAGCATGAGAACTATCCATCAATCCACCAGCAGCACTGCTCAGTAATTTAGACATATCTTGAGATGTAGTGCTCCAAATGATCTAAAATTTGGTGGGTCAAAGGAAAAGATAATTTTCAACAAGAATACTTTGCTAAACTTTGATTGCATTAATGTTAATTCAGCTAGCCAAAATGTTTGAGTGATGTTGTGCACTAAGTCCATTAATCAATAGTTGGCCACTACATCAACTATCAATTACCAAATGAATAATTTCAAATTTTAGCATATAAAAGGATGCATTTTTCATTCATTTGGTGACACGACGAAAAGATTGATGTCTTCTCCCAACTACCGAGGTCGAACTACAAGCAGATTATTATACAAATTATAAATAACAATAATACAACAACAACAATAATAATAATAATAACAACAACAACAATAATAATAATAACAATAATAAAGAAAACAAAGAAGAAGAAAGTTAATGAACACTTTAAAATGGAAAATTAAAGTAAGGATTAAACAACAATAACAAACAATGTCAAGGTTAGAGGATCCACTAATGGTATGTCAAACAAGTATAGTATAAACTCTTATTGTTCAATTGGAAACCACACACAAAGGAGGTTCCAATCTTATTATAGATTGTTAACATGATTACATTAGTCATCTTATTCAATTAATGCTAATACTTGTAAATTTCATCAAGCATTCATGATTATAACTTATGTTAACAACAAATCAAGTTTCTTTCATAGCTCAGGTGTCGGTTATACCATACATTATGAGCTATGAAAGTGTCAAGCATTTGTTGTACCAATTGTTATACAACATAAATCAAGATTAATCATTTAACAAGCAAAGTATTAAAGAGTGAACAAGATAACAAATATAAAACATGTTAATATCAAACATTAAAACCCATATTGAGTTTATACCATACTTATTTTTACACCATTAGTGTAACCTTTTCACATTGACATAATTAACTTAGCTAGACATAATGAAAGAAAGAAAAATAGATAAAAACATAAGTAAGATAAGAATTAACTAAGTAAAGGAAAGAAAATGAAAGGCATAAACTTGATATTAATGAAAACAAAGCATAAACACTACAAAGAATACAAAGAGAGAAAACAAGAACATGATATTGATCTGGACACCAAGATGCCTAAATGCATGGCAAATGCCTCCTTTTATAGGCCAAAATTAGGAACTATTAATTTGATGACTAATTGATGAGTAGATGGTCAACCCTTGACTTGGTGACAATTCTTATCTTCTCTTATCTGCCCAAAACATCATTGATGATGTCCAAATTAGAGCTACTTGAAAATGAAAGTTCTAGGAAATTATCTCAGCTTGTGTAAAAAATTCAGCTCATTTAGACTTCTAGAACTCCAGATATGGCCAACATATTGAATAGTACTCGGGCTGGAGGACAGATTCAGGCTTCTTTATTGTTACAACAATTTGAACTTGAAAATGGACTTTTTATATATATATTACCTTTCCATCCATATAAAGTAGACCTAAATCTGAGATCTATAGCTCCAGATATGACCCAATTACCGAACAGTGTTCCGGTTTGGATTGCACCGACATCTCTTTTCTAAGTTTGATCATCTCTTTGCCTTTGCAATTGAAGTTTTTAAAGCCATTAATCAATCCTTTTATTTATGTGATAGGCCTGCATTTAAAATGGACATTTACCACAAATTAAAGGTATCTTATATTATTAGATAGATTATTATAAAACATACTTTAGTTAAGGAGTTATTGATACTTCAAGTGCAAAATGATGATATAAAACCATGATAAAAATGCACTTTTGAGTACTAATCATTTGGGCATCTTGTTTTTCATATCAAGATCTTGCTCTTTCTTTCTCTCTTTATATTTTTGTAATGCTTAAGTTTTGCTTTCACTAATCTCTTATTCATGCTTTTCATTCCTTTTACTATACTTTGTTAACTTATATTATGTTTATGTTCTTATATTATTTCTTTGAGTTTTTGTCCTTTATAATGTTTAGCTAAGTTAATTATGTCAAGGTGAAAAGGTTTCACTAATGGTGTTAGGATAAGTATAATATAAACTCAATATGGATTTTAATATTTATATCCTAAACAACTTGCTATTAACATGTCTTATCATTTTTATCTTATTAATTCTTAATACTTTACTTGTTAAATGGTTAATCTAGATTTATATTGTATAACACTTGGTACATCAAATACTTGATCCTCCATATTCTTCGACCGATATCGGTATTATGAGAGGAACTTGATTTGTTGTCAATATAAGTTAGCATCATGAATACTTGATAAAATTTATAAGTATGGTACTATGTAAATAAGATAATTAATATGATCATGTTGATAATTAATAAAGATTTTATACCTTACTTATCTCCAATACTATTAGTGTATCCTCTAACCTTGACATTTATTTCTATTATTGTATAATCTTCATATTAATCTTACATCTCAAAGTCCTATTTAACTCATCTTCACCACCACCATCATCATTGTTGTTGTTGTTGTTATTGTTATTATTAGTATTATTAATTTATATAGTTAACTTCATTGTGGTTTGATCCAGGTCTTGTTGGGTTATTTATTACTTTGACACTCTTGTACTTGAGATAAGACACCAACTCTTTGATAGTGTTAGTTATCATATCAATAACAAGGTATATGGTATAATTATAAATGATAGAAGTCATGTTAATATTAATGTTAATAGTACTACACTTATTAGGAAGTTAAATTTAAATATTACAATGCATTATAAACCTCATAAACATTAGTGGTTGAACAAATATGAAGAAAAAAAGACTAATAAATAGTTTTTGGTTTTGTTTTTAATTGAAAAGTATAATGATAAAGTTTTATGTAATGTTTGTTACATATGGGTCATTTGTTATAAGGGAGGTTGTGGTAGTTTAATAAGAAAGTAATACATGATGGATTTAGAAATAAGTATTCTTTTGTAAAAGATAAAAAATTCATCTCTTGTACCATTATCACCGAAAAAAATCTATAAAGACCAATTAAAATTGAAAAGAAAAAGTGAAGCTGAGGAGAGTGAAATTGTCCTGAGCTTTAAAGAGAGAGAAAAGTTAGATTTGGTTTAGAGAAAAAAGAATAGCAGACTGGCCGAGAGTGAAGAGTAAAAAACAAAGAAGAGAAAAGAATGTGTTAAGAGAAAAATTTTGCATGAAATCTTTTATGCAAGGAAAGGTGTTGTTCAACATGTTCTTTATACTAATAATCATATGCCAAACAATATTGTTGTTTTTTTATTGTATGATTATAAAGAAATATTACCCATAGACAGTGTTCATAAAGCTAACGAGGTCAAATCATTTTGAGTAGATGAAGAATGATAAGAACCAATAAGCACAAAAAACAAATCTATTAAAGGTGATGATTAGTCCAATGACAAGGGCCAAGAAAAATAAAAATATAGTTTTGGGCGCATAATTTTTTTTTATATGCAGTTTTACACTTAAGAAAAATAACTTTTAATTTGCTAGTTAGATCAAGCTGAAATTTCACCAAATGATTTTAGAGGCCTTGTTTTGTACAGGGTTAAAAGGTTTTAGCTATCAAACTAAAAAAAAAACCTTAAGATAAAGACTATAAGTTATTATGCAAGAATTGTATTGTTTTTTTAATTGGCTTAGATTATCTTTCATTATTATTTATAGATTGTCTACGGGGAAACTTTTTTAATCTATATAGATTTCTTGTATAGGTTTGACATAGAGACACAAGACTTATACCATACGAGTATATGGACAGAAATGATAAAAGATGGCTCGACCTGTCACTTTTTAGTTTGGAAATTGAGCTCTTTTAGACTTATTTTATTGTTTTATTTTATTTATTTGGGTTATTTATGCTAGAAAATTTTAATTGATGGGTCAAGACCAATAGTTAGATGTTTTAAGGTTATGCTATTTTTTTTTTTTATCTTATGAGGGTTTTTTCATGGTTGAATAAAATGACAAACTTTTGCTTTCCCTAAACCCTTTATTCTTCCTAGCTTTTCCTTTCTTTGTTTTTAATTCTAAAGCTTCTTTCTTTCCTACTTTAATTCTTTTTATCCTTTGTTCCGCATCAACTTTGATATCATAGCACAAACATTTAATTATTTTTACAATTAATAAATTTATTAAGCCCTGTGAATATTTCTAGGTTTATCATCATCAACAGTTGATGTAAAAAAACCTTTAATTTTCTATTTACAGCCTGGAAAAAAAAAGATATTGTTCATTTTCAAGAACTAGTCAAAACTTCCATACCAACACCAAACAAATCAAACCAACATAACAACTCTAATAGTGCCACTATAAAAAAAAACCAACAACAATCATTGCTCATGAATCAACGTCGATTGGTCACCTCAAACACTTTAATTCATCTATGCTAGCAACAACGACTATAACATGCCAACAACCATCTCTCTTTGTTTTTTGCAACAAATAGAGAGTGTCTCAAAGAATTTTAATTCAATGGTCCAACATTATCTCCAAATCAGTTCAACAAACCCACATCCAACTAAACCACCACATCAATTCAACAGACTCACGTCCAACTAAACCACCATAACATTTAGATGACCATAAATCTAAACCAATAACTGCACAATAAATTTATGTGAATATGACCCCAAGTAACAACAACAAAAGAAACAGGCTCGTAGGGTAAATTAATTCACCACTGCCACAACATTGCATTATCGACTTCCATATTAGTGTCACGTCATCCAAAATAATTGACATCATTGATGTGCCATTATTTATGGCCTTGTTAGTGCCACACCATCCAACATAGACATATTAGAGACATATTAGCACCACATCATATAAAACCTCCACATCATCTAACATTGATGATTAGTACTTAAAAATATATTTTTATCAAGGTTTTATATCATCATTTTGCACTTGAAGTATCAATAACTCATTAACTATAGCATATTTTATAATATCATGTCTAATACTATAAGATACCTTTAATTTATAGTAAATATTCATCTTAAATGCGAGTCTATCACATAACTAAAATGATTGATTGATGAGTTTAACTACTATAATTAAGAAGAAAAGGAGAGGGCTAAGTTTAGAAAAGATATTCTAGTTTAATCTATACTGGAACACTGTTAAGTCATCGGGTCATATCTGGAACTGTAGATCTCGGATTTCAGTTTGGTTTATATGGATAAAAAGTTATAACATAGGCCTAAAACATGATCCAAGACTCAATTTTATCATTTGAAAATCCAAATCTTAGCGTCAAAAGAGAAGTCTGAATATGTCCTGCAGCCTAGGCACTATTCAGTATTCAGCTTATATCTCGAGTTAAAAGTCTAAATGTATCGATTCTTTTTTTGTTGGAAAGCTAAGATAATTTTCAAGAACTTTCGTGTTCATATTCTGATGTTAGCAATGATGTTTTCTACAAACAAGAAGATAAGAATTATTACCAAAGTCAAGATGTGGTCACCCACTCAATAATTAATTATCAAATTAATAGTTTTAAATTTTGGTCTATAGAAGAAGATATTTTTCATGCATTTAGGCATCTTGGTTTTGAGACCAAGATCATATTCTTGCTCTCTTTCTTTATATTTTTGTAATGCTTAAGTTTTGCTTTCATTAATATTTTGTTTATGCCTTTCATTTCCTTCACTATACTTATATAATCATGTTTACTCTTGTTTATTTATGTTTCTCTTCTTCATTATATTTGGTTAACTTTATTATGTCAATGTGAAAAGTTTACATTAATGGTGTAAGAATAAAAATAGTATAAACTCAACATGGATCTTAACGTTTGATGCTAACATGTTTTGTATTTGTTATTTTATTCACTCTTAATACTTCGCTTATTAAATGGTTAATCTAGATTTATTTTGTATAACCCTCAGTACAATAAATACTTGGCACTTTTATAACCCAATCATATGGTATAAGTGACACTTATACTATAAAATGAATTTGATTTATTGTTAATATAAGTTCGCATTATGAATACCTGACAATATTTACAAGTATTAGCTATATTCAAATAAGATAACAAATATAATCATATTAATAATTTATCATCTGATTGGAACCTTCTTTGTATATGATTTCTAGTTAAGTAGTGAAAAGAATTTATATTATACTTGTTTGAAATATCATTAATAGATCCTCTAACCTTGACAATTACTTTATCCATGTTTAATCCTTATATTAATCTTACATCTCAAAGCCCTTTCAATTCATCATCATCATCATTTATAATTTATATAGTTAACCTCTATGTGATTCGACCCCGGTCTTGCTAGGTTATTTATTACTTCGACACTTCTATACTTAGAAGAAGATATCAACTCTTTGGTCATGTCAACTGCCACGTCATCTACAATAAATTTTAGAATACTTCCATCATAATTTGGTTAGTAAACCAATATAAACTTCTTTTAACTATTTAATATCATTATTTTTAGTATATTTTTACACTTGTTGACCTAAAATTAACAACAATAATATTCTTTTGTGTCTACCCATAAAAATATAGCTTGTCTTACACTTTGAATTACCTTAATTTCAGGTCTATTTGTTCACTTATATTGAATGTTTGATCCTTTTTTTTAATTATAAAGCTTGGCTAAATTTATTGGAAAATTAAAACATTGTGTTTGAACTACCTATATGTATTTAGAGGATTTATATTATTTTTTTTGTAAATTTTCTTGGTTTAATATGTTATTACTTAGTCTCAAAGATAAATATATAATCAAATATTAGTTTTAATTTTATATTGTATTTTACTTACAAATGTTATTTTTTATCTCAGTTATAGTTCTAGGATTAGTATTACATACATTTACGGAGTGGTCATCTAGTATAAAGTCTAGAACTTATAATTACTATATTCCCAAATACTAGTAATGTTCTTGAGATATTCAAGATTAATTACACCTTATATGAATTGTTATAAATAACATGTCCACTTAGATAAACAACATTTCTAAGAGATTGAAATCTATAAAAACTTGATAATTTAATAGATTTAGCGGGATTGAGCATTCTAATGACAATCATATGAATCATCAAAGATTAGTTCCTTGTAAGAATCATCAAAATAACCACCAATAGGGTTATAATAACTTTGATGACCTTAACAATAACAAGCATTCTGAAAATCACTATTAAAAACCAGTTCACCTTAAGAACTGTCAATACAATCACAATCAAGGAAACTATGACTATGATGACCTAATCATCAAGTCACAAGATATATCAAAGTAGAAACCCTAACTTTTAACGATCACCTTGACCCGTGGATCTTTGATACAGGGATTTGTGATATTGATCAATTATTTAACTAGTATAATTTGTTAGAGAATAAGAGGGTAAGGTTTGCAAAAATAAAACTTAATGGTAACGTTTAGCTATATTGGGAAAGTGTAAAAGATTCTTTAGCTATGAGAGGTCTACATCTTATTACTGATTATGTTGTCTACGTTATAATAGAAATGTCTACCTCATTCTTATAAAGGATGTCTGTTAAACCAATAAAATAACTTAAGGTAAGGAAATAAGTCTATTAATGAATGTGGCATAATTTGATGAGTATAAGATGAGATGTGCAATTAAAAAAGATAAGGTAATGACTCTAAGTAGATTTCAAAAATACTTAAATGATGACTTTAAGAGAGAGGTTATGCTTTGCGGTGTGTCCACCTTGATGATGCTTATTGATTAGTACTTAAAAGTGTATTTTTATCAAGGTTTTATATTATCATTCTGCACTTAAAGTATCAATAACTTCTTAACTAAAGTATATTTTATAATAATATATCTAATAATATAAGATATCTTTAATTTATAGCAAATGTTCATCTTAAATGCAGACCTATCACATAAATAAAAGGATTGATTAATGAGTTTAAGTACTGAAATTGAAAGGACAAAGAGATGGTCAAACTTAGAAAAGAGATGTTGATACAGTTCAAACTAAAATACTGTTTGGTAATTGAGTCCTATCTGAAGCTGTAGATCTTGGATTTAGGTCTATTTTATATAGATAAAAAGGTAAGATATAGGCCTACAACTTTCATTTAGAGGTCTGTTTTTACAACTTTCATATGGAGGTCTATTTTAAAAAGGCTATTTTTAAGTCTAAATTATAGCAATAACAAAAAAGTCTGAATCTATGCTACAACCTAGACACTGTTCAGTGTTCAGCCCATATCTTGAGTTCTAAAAGTCCAAATGACCTTAATTGTTTTTTCTAGAAAACTTAGAAAAATTTATAAAACTTTCATGTGGAGGTATGGTTCAAATTATAATGTTATCAATGATATTTTACTCAGACAAGAGAAGATAAGGATTATCATCAAGTCAAGAGTTGGTCACCCACTCATCAATTAGTCATCAAATTAATAGTTCCCAATTTTGGCCTATAAAAAGAGGCATTCACCATGCATTTAGGCATATTGGTTTCTAAATCAAGATCATGATCTTGCTTTCTCTCTTTGTATTTTTGTAATGCTTAAGTTTTGTTTTCATTCATATCTTGTTTATGTCTTTCAATTCCTTTCCTTTACTTAATTAACTTTTATCTTATTTATGTTCTTATCTTATTTACTTATGTTTCTCTCTTTCATTATATTTAGCTAAGTTTATTATGTCAAAGTGAAAAAGTTACATTAATGGTGTAAGAATTAGTGTAAATTTAATATGGACTTTAATGTTTGATACTAACATGTTTTGTATTTGTTATCTTGTTCACTCTTTAATACTTTTCTTGTTAAATGGCTAATATAAATTTATGTTGTATAACACATCGTGCAACAAATACTTGGCACTTTCATAGCCCAATTGTATAGTATAACTGACACTTGTTCTATAAAAGGAACTTGATTTATTATTAACATAAGTTATAATCACGAATACCTAACAACATTTACAAGTATTAATATTATTTGAATAAAATAGTTAATGTACTCATGTTAACAATTTATAATTTAATTGGAAGCTCCTTTGTGTGTGGTTTTTATTTGAGTAATAAGAGTTTATACTATACTTCTTTGAAATACTATTAGTTGATTCTTTATACTATACTTGTTTGAAATGTCATTAGTGAATCCTCTAACCTTGACATTTATTGTTATCATTGTTTAATCCTTACATTGATCTTCCATCTCAAAGTTCTCATCAACTTCTTTTTCTTCTTCTTCTAGTATTATTATTGTTGTTATTGTTGTTGTTGTTATTGTTGTTGTTTTGTTGTTATTTATAATTTATATAATTAACCTCCTTATGGTTTGACCCCAGTCTTGCCAAGTTATTTATTATTTCGACACTCTTACACTTGGTAGAAGATACTAATCTTTTGGTCATGTCGCTTATACCTTAGTGTGAAATTATAATTTGGTTATGAAAAGTCAATGGATGAGATGTTAGGACACTTATAGTATCCTTCTTCTATCCCAACTTGGTAATAATATATTTCTATTGGGTGCCCTACTCGTTAAAATCAATTCTACTATTGTCTAGATGATCTTATGGATTCAATGTTTTACGTGTCATGATTTTGGTCATATTTCCTCTAATTGTTCCAATATGACTATTCATTAAGGATCAAGAGGATATAGGTAAGGAAGACAATTGTGATAATAAGGTGTATAAACTTAATCTTGATGACTTTTAGGACTTAAATGATGAGGAGAATAAGTCCAACCTGCTTGGAAGTATTTGGTCTCTATCTACTCAAATCAAGTAGGCATTTGTAGGATTGGAGACAACCAAGTAAAATGTAGTTAGATATGCCTTAACACAACTCAAAAGAATTAAGATTAGAGAAGAACTACTATTTTTTATACTTATATTAATATGAAGAAAAAGGTTGCAAGATCATTATAGATAGTGAGAGTTGTATCAATGTAGTATCCTTTAGCAGCGTATCCCATTTGGGCTTAAAATACATCACACATCATAAGCCATATAGTGTGTCTTAGGTTAACCATACATCCATAGTAATCAAGAAGACATGTCATTTTCTATATAAATTTTAGATTATCATGATGAAATTTGGTGTGAAGTAATTCATATGGATGTAGGATACGTCATTTTAGGTAGGTCTTAGTTATATGAATTGGACATTACACTCTTTGAGCAATCAAATTTGTGCTTATTCAACTTTTCATGGTAAAAAAAATTAACTTATTATTACCATTAAGGCCTAATTTATATGATTCATCCATGGATTTCTCATGATGGGCTTTCAATTTTGTGCTTGGGTTTGATGAGGAGATTATTCAACCAAAATTGTGTTTTTCCTTAAAAATTAGTTTGTATTCCATTTAATAATAATGAGTTTTTGAAATGGAATAATTTTAGCCAGCCTTAGTTTGTGCATGATGATGGATTCGATCCAATCTTTTTTATTATTTATTAGGCCAAATCATTTTAGCCCACATATAGGCTTGAATTGGGCAGCAAACTAGGCTTGTTAGGTGTTTATATCAAGTCTAATTTAGGTTATATTAATAAGTATAAGTTTGGATTATAGGGGTTCAAAGTTGGTTTCAGGCTAATTAAGATATTAAAATCCTTTTCTTACAATGATTAGTAAAATATTCTTCTAAAATTGAAAGGAAAATTTGTTCATTATTATGAAAGTTTATTATCCAAGTAAGAAAACTAAAAAGGGTTGTCATCCTGGATATGAAAGTATTATTTAAGGCTAAAAAAATAATTCTCCTAATCAAAGAAGGAAAGTGATGGACAATAAAGAATTAATTTCTAAGATTATTTTCTATATTTTAAAAGAAAATTCTATTCTTTCAAAGGAAAAAATACTTCAACAACTAAATTTCTATTAAGATCAGATTTCCTAGCATCTAAAGAAATTTAAAAGTTGGTTAAGCAATCATAAAGTATCTAGGAAGGTAGATCTCAGCAAATGGTTATTGAGATATTTTATATTGTATTTCTTTTTATTATATATGGCATCAATAAGTTATTATCTAGACTTGTTGTTTTCATTATTATTTATATATTTGAGCTTAATTAATACTTTGACTTTTAGCTAAGATACAAGGCTTGTTTGGATCAGGATTTGGCCATTTTAGTGTAGGTTTCAGGTCATTTTGTAATTAGGTCAATTTGACTCACAATAGTATATCCATTAGAGTTAATCTCTTAAAATTAGTTAAACATATGTAAGCCTAAATTTTAGCACATTTAATGAATAATACTTTTAAACTTTTCAATTTAATATGTGAGAGATTTTTGTATTCTTTGATTCTTAAATGAACTAAATTTGATATATCAAATATTAACTTGATTTGTAGTGTCATTTAACTTTATTCCAATAGTGGTGTTGTCTTTAGGACATATTTTTATTGTGTTACACTCTTATCAGATCTCTTTCACATTTGTAGGATTAAATCTTAATCTTGATTGTAAGTTGTGTGACCACATGATCACAAGGTCCGCATCACTAATAATGGTAGCAAAAAAAAAAGGAAAGGGTGAAATAAAACGAGCTTAGTATAATAAGTTATAAGAAATTTAAAAATGAGGTTTTTGAAGAGTCTGTTGTATTTTTCTTAATGAATAAGAAGGTTGTAGAAAATTATTTAGAAGAACAACTTAAAGAGGTAAGGAAAATATTGAAAGAGTTTCTAGATATCTTTTCTCTTGAGCTATTTGATGTTTTACCCTCTATGTATGACATTCAATAGGCCATAAATCTTATCCTAGTGCCACATTGCTAAATTTTCCTCACTATAGGATGAACCTTGATGAACATACAAATTGCAAAGGCAATTATATGAACTATTATAAAAAAGATTTATGCAAAGAGAGTTTAAGCCCTTGTATAGTACATGCCCTTTTAACACCTAAAAAAGATAGATCATTTAGATTATGTGTAGATAATTGAATCATAAATAGGATTACAATCAATTATCATTTTCTCATTTCTCAATTGGATTACATGTTAGATATGATGACAGCAGCCCTAATTTTCTCTAAAATTGATTGCATAGTAGACATCATCATATTAGTCATATCCTTTGGCCTTTTCAACACACCAATTACTTTTATAAGAGTAATGACACAAGTCTTTAGGCTATTTATGAGAAAAAATTTGGTGATGTATTTTGATGATATTTTTATTTATAGCAAAACCAAGAAAAAGCATTTAGATCACTTTATTCAAGTTTGTACCACCCTAAGAAAAGAGAGTTTATTTGCCAATGTTAAAAGGTGTTCTTTCTTCATCGATCAAATGATTTTCTTAGGTTCATATTAACATATGAAGGAGTCGTTAATGATCCCTAAAAAGTCCAAGCAATTATACATTGGCCCAAGTCTAAAAATATTTGAGGTTTATAGTTATTTTGGGCTTACGACTTTCTATCATCATTTTATCAATTTAGCATCATCATATCACCTATTACAAATTATTTAAAACAAAGTGAGTTTAAATAAATTAAATAAGCTAATAAAAATTTGAGGAGGATAAGAAAAAATGATAAAAACCCTAGTAATGTGACTTCCTAACTTTACTAAGATATTTAAAGTATAATATTATGCATATAATGCCTTGAGAGTTGGTATAGATGAAGTATGTAGTCAAAACCATCTCCCTTTAACTTATTTCAGTGAGAAACTTAACGAGGTCAAAAAAAAGTACTCAACCTATGATTAAAAAACAAATTATGGCAGTTTAGGCCTTGTGTTACTAGTATCATTATTTGCTATCATAAAAGTTTATTCTTTACTCTAATTATGAGACTTTTTACTATCTCAACTCTTAAAAGAAGCTCAACCATAGGCATGATCATTGAGTTGATTATTTGCAAGCCTATTTATTTGTATTGAAACATAAGTTTGGAATGGAGAATAAAGCAGCAGATGTCTTAAGTTAACAGGTGATGTTGTTATCTATAGTGATTATTGAAATTATTAGATTTGAAAAACTCAATGAAAAATATGAATCTTGTCCAGAATTTAGAGAAATATACATGGCATTTAGAGATGACAGTAATCGTGTTTTAGATGGTTATTACCTCTATAAATGGTATTTGTTTCGAGATAATAAGTAAGTTTGGTATCCCAAAGGTATCAGTGCATGATTTTTTTATATAGGAGATTTATGATAGAGGTCTTTCAGGACACCTTAGAAAAAATAAAATCATTAAAAAGGTGGAATGTCAATTCTTTTGGTCTAGTTTAAAAGGAGATATAGCTAAATTAATAAGTTACCATCAAACATGTTAACTAGCAAAGCATAAAAAACAAAACACTAATCTTTACATCCTATTGCATGTTCTTACCCTTGGTAAAATGTAAGTAAGGATTTTGTGTTTGGGCCCCTATGTACTACAAAAAAACATGGTTTTATCTTTATAGTTATCGATCGCTTCTTTAAAATGACCCATTTTATCCCTTATATTAAGATCATAGATGTTTCTAAAATTATAAAATTTTATTTTGATGAGATTGGCAAATATTGTAGCCTTCTCCAAACTATATTCTTAAATAAGAATGTTATATTTATGAGTTATTTCTAAAAAAAACCTTTTAGCATATAGTGGAAACTAAATTAAAGTACTCTAAATTGATAGTCAAACCAAGGTAATTAATAGGAGACATAATGAATTTAATGTCAAAGAAAATATTATGATACGGATTAGACTTGATCGGTATCCTTGGAGAACTAATGAAAAAATCTATACATGTAGTGTGAGGTCATTCAAAGTGCTACAACGAGTTAATTTCAAATGCTTCTGTTATTAATTTACCACTTGATTTTGGAATTAGCTCTACATTAACATCAAGGTCTAGTTGCATATCGAAAACCACATCGTATTCCAAATCATCCCTTTAAAATGTCATATAATCTCCCTAATGATGATTTCATTGAAACATCTGCCACTTTCATCTTGACATCTACACAAAAGGATATTATTGATTTTATTATGGATGAACAAGTTTTTTTTAATTAGAGATGTTGAGGTTCAATGATTTCTAGTTTGTTGGGTAGGGCAACTTGATTCAAATTACACTTGAATCACTAGATATACATTATGGCAGACTGATTTAAATCTTTAAAAGTACTATCAGAGCTGTTTAGAGTTACACTCGATGAGATCAAGATTTTTCAATCTCAGGAGAGTTAATGGAGACATCATATCCATATCATATATTACATTAGTATATAGACAAAGGTGATCAATGATGGATCAGCCTATCATTCTTTAGTTGGGAGATTGAGTCCATTTAGGCTTACTTCATTATTTTATTTTATTTATTTGGGTTATTTATGTTAAACAATTTTAATTGATGGGTCAAGCTCAATAATTAGATGTTTTAGAGTTATACTAATTAGATATTTATTTTTTGCATTACAAAAAAGTTTTTTTATCATTAAATAAAATGAGAAATTTTTTCTCTTTTATAAATCCTTTATTTTTCCTAGTTTTTTTTTCTTTACTTTTTTATGATCGAATACAATGACAGGCTTTTCCCTACCATAAATTATTCAACAAGTGAACTTTTTTTTATTTCACAAAGAGTACTAACTTTTTAAGGATTATTGGTTAGCAACTTGGAGAGTATATTTGTTTTTTAAGTAGTTTATGTGGTTATGGATTAAAAAAATATAGTTAGTTGTGGTAGTTGGATTTAGATAAAAATTATTGTTGAAGTTTAAGTGTAGCAAAAAATATATATATAAAATATTTATTAGAAGTGTAATTGCAATTGTTTTTCAAAGTATTTTTTTACTTGAAAATACATCAAAATAATATTTTATTATTATTTTTTAAAAATTATTTTTGATATTAGTACATAAAAATAATTTGAAAACACTAAAAATATATCAATTTGAAGCAAAGAAAAAATAAAATAAAATAATTAATTTTTTTATAGTACTCTTAAAATGCAAAAACAAATAAAGTTTTATGAAACTCAAATAAAAAATATATATAAAAATTATTTCATAAAAATTATATTTCAAACTTAATTTTTTAAAAAGTCCCACAATCACACACTATAGTTTGATTTATTTATTTGTTTCATCACAAATATAAAAACTAATAAAAAACAAACACAGTATTAAAAAATGATGACCATTTCCATGTTTCCTAAGGAGTCAAAGTCGGCATAACAAGGGGGGCAATTAATTATCAAGGATTCCCTAATTTTTTAAAGCACAAGATTGACAGGAAACCTCCACAGAAAGTCGGCCGCAACATTAATTATCAAAGGTACTTGTTTTCAGCAATTTTATTTATTTATTTTTTGACAGCATACGGCAGCCTAGATTATTTACTATATTTTTGGATTTATATTATTTATTTTATAGATTTTGGGTTATTTTAATTGTATTTTAATATCAGTTTATTACTCTATTATGATTCATTTTATTACTATAAATACCTTTTAAGAAAAGAGAATAAAAAATTGAATTACTTCATAGTAATTTTAATATCATTTTTTTTTATTCTTTATTGAACTTATAAGAATTTATTTTCTATTTTTATAGCATTTTTTTTAATTCAATAACTTCGCGTGCTGAGTCAAGTAATCATCGTATCAAGATCTTAATCAAGGGTTCTTATCTTCCGATTTGCATTATTAAATGAGGGGATGACTAATGAGGATTTGCACTTCGATTGGAAAGTTGAATGACAGTCACTTACAAGCAGACTTGAAACAAGCTTACAAGCATTAAATAGCAGGCAGGAAGTATATAATTAATGAATCAAATTACACTGCTGCATAGCTTTACAAAAGCATGCCTGATGGGCATGTAAATCCAATGGCTTGCTTATAACTTGTTGAAGAAAAAAAATGAGAATAAAAAACTGTAGACAGAAGCCAGTAGTATCATGTGAAGGATGAGCAATGGGATCCTTCTAGATCTCTCAATCTCCAACCCCTCAAACCACATAAAGAATACCAGACAGCAAACTACTGCATGGATGCCAAATTTCTAGCAATGCTTCCATAAAAATAACAGCTGCGTAACCAAATCCATAACCAGGCCAGTAATCTTGCAATCATTAATAATTAAAGAAGCATTCGTTTGTAATAAATTCATGCGCTTCCACGAGAGACTAGTAGCCAGAAGAAACTAAAACATTATGCTCCTTCAAACGGTTCTGGAAGTGTGCCAGACGATTTTGTAACTGGAGGATACCTGAAGCCTTCTGAGAAAGAATGGCATTCAATCTAGTAACATAACCGTCAAGCTGATTTCCTGGTTGATCTGCTTCAACCAGCAGGTTCATCTCCTGCAAATTTGGAAATGACATTTATATGTAACCTCTTGGACATGCTTTTTCTTCAAAACCCAACCCTCACAAAAGCATGCAAGCAGTACAATAATAAAAAATGAACTACGAGTGCTTTGGCCAAACCACAAACCTCTCTCACAATGTTCATAGTCTCTTCCACTTGTTTTCTGTGAGCATTTACAAGATCCTCCTCTTCCTGGGAGCATGCAACCGAAAATTAATGTTAACACATTTAGGTTACACACATTCAAAAGAATTTATTCGTTAGGTAATTATTCTTTTCTTAATCACCTGTAGCAATGCATTCAAGTCATTATCTGAATGCGAGTTCTGAAGATTAGATTTTGGCATATCCCTCCACTTTGTCTGACCATTGGGTTTCTGTATTTTATCCTCTGAAATGGAAAGATTGTATGGCTCTAGCTTCCCATTCTCCTTCCATGTTGGTTTCTCTTGTTCATATGATTCTTCTTCTGATGCATCAAAATCATCTCTCTCATCTTGTTCTGCCCATGCATCATTTGCATCATCCTCGTACACGGATGCAACTGGTAAAACAGAGGATAAGGGCACAGTAGTTGATTCCTTTAGGTTTAAATTTGAGGACAATACATCCTTCTTGGAAGTGTTCCCTTTTGAGAGGCTCTTCACTCTGCACAGAAAACTTAGCAAATTCAGTATAAAAGGATCACAACAGAGTAAATCATACCATAAACATCTTGCAATTGAAATCATTTTCATGTACCTGTCAGCATATCTCAAGGTATTAAGAGTGTGTTCACATGATCCTGAGCTTGGTGAAATGCATGATATCATAACAGTGCGTGAATTGCCAACAAACGAATCCCTTAGAACCTCAGTTAACTTGCTTCCTCTGAAAGGAATATGACTCTTGTCATTGTCAAGAGCCCTTATGCACTCCTTTAATGCAAGTAAACTCTTGTTGATTTCTGCACCTTCCATCCTGCATCATATATATGAAACAACCAAGTTAAATAAACCCACCCACCCTCCGAAATTAACAAAAGGAGATGGAAAGAACATTTCGGATTTATGCCAGTGAAATTCATCAGCTATTAAGAAAACCATGAACTGAATGCTAGAGATGAAAGCACCATGAATAGAGCCTCTTTGGCATTGTGGTAGCGGTTGTGCTTCATAGTGTTTTTACTTAAAAATACATTAAAATAATATTTTTTGAAATTAGCACATCAAAACGATTTAAAAATATAAAAATTAAAAAAAATAAATTTTTTAAGGGAATATGGTTTCAACCACGTTCCCGAACGCAGCCAAAATATATATCAACTTTTAGCTATAGAATCATTAAGTGATGAAAGGGACAGAGGACACAATTATAACATAATAGAAAACAATGGACTATCTACATTTCTTATCGCCTTGTAACAACATTGGTATACACTGGAATAACTTTATTTCTCAGGAAATTGTTAAACAACTCTTTCTTTTTTTTTCCTTTGCCAGATGTTAAGTCCAGTGTGATGTGTGAAAATATCAATTTCTAATGCCCTAAGATGATGGCCAAGCCACAGATGGAAAAACATCCCATGCCTAATCCTAATTCTGTCTGGTACGCTGAGATCCATATGCATTAGACTGAGTGTGTCCCTCACTATCAGAATAAGAAACAGAAACCTTAAACTGTCCAATTGGTATGGCCAATAGTGGCAAAAATTACCACAAAAATAAGGGAGTAGAGATACCTCGTTTGTTTGTCGTTATCTGTGGTATCTGCACCACGTTCACTTCCTGCAAGATCTATGAAGGAGAGCTTTCCAACAAGGCGTGGAGGCTTTGATTCATTGCCATCAACCGATCTCTTGATAGCAAGCTGGAGTATGGCATGTGAACGGGAGGATTCTTCATTTGCACCAGTTGTGCCAGTACTTCTTGAGGCATTTCCCTTCTCAATGAGGTCCTTAATTGTCTCCACATCTGATACTTTGTACTCTTGCAAACCCACAATGCACACCTGTTGCTTACCATCCTCTCTCATGCAGAGTTTTCTGCACAAAGAGACATCTCAAATTCAGCCAATTCAGAGAGCAAGTGATAACTACATAAAAGACAAGGAAGGACCAGGGCAACTAACTTCCGATCACTCAGGAGATCGAATAGTTTTCCACCATAAATTTCAAAGAAGCTCACAAATAGCTTAAACCCTTGGCTTCTATAAGTATGATGCATCAACCTCAAAATATCTCGTGATGCTTTGAGGGGTAAAGGCTTCATAGTATAGGTTTTTCCACTCCCTGAAAGGAGGAAAAATTAAAGTAAGCTGGTTTTACAGCAACAATCCAGTTCTATAAGGTTTCTTGCCAACATGGGGTGAAAGACATCATAAACTAGCAGGCTTAAAAAAATAAAACAGAATGTCATGAATTTTTATATTGATAATTTTAAAGCAAATCAATGTGATGTGAGAAAGCTACACAAAGAAAAATGCATAAAGCAACAAAAGAACATGCATAAGGATAACATCAAACTGGTTTATCCATCAAGTCGTGAACCATTGAGAGACTACTGATGTTGGATGGATAAAGAGGGCATAAAATACATCGAAGTTGGGCATTTCAAAAGCAGGTCCAAAAAACATTTATCCTCGGCATGAAATCACATGATTATGGAATAAACTCCCCAAGTGTGTGTGAGCGAACACGTGTGTGTAATCTAATGCCTTCTGTATGTACAGCAAAAAAAAAACACAGAATGAAAGACATTCAATTATATATATATATATATACACACACACACATATATAGCGTGTAAAAGGCATCTATCTCATATTGCACAGACAGCAAATCACCTGTTTGCCCATATGCAAAGCAAGTTGCTTTGACCCGTTGAAAAATTATTGGAACTATGGGCTCCACTGTCTCACGATAAACCTAAAGAGAAGAGGTAAATCTGCATAAGCTATAAAAACACGAGCATTATGTAGAAACACTCGGTTCATTATGATGAAAAATATACTCACTTCATCATTAGAGACCTCCTCATTTAGCACTGCATCAAACACAAATTCATGCTTCTCAATGTATTCTGTTAAGTCAACCTGTAGAATATCAATACCCACAATTACTACCAAATCACCTATCAAAGGAAAAAACTATAAAAGTCTCTAGAAAGCTTATTAATTGAAAAATCAGTAAACAACAGAGTAGAGCAAAGCATCAAATTGAATGAAAAATGGACAAATCAAGGTTCTTGCAGACAGAGTCTATAATAATCATTAAGGAGAAGCATGGCCATTAGGATTACAATTGAACCTCCCTTCTTGTTGTTTTATGTATCTAATATCTACTTCTAAATGTCTTCATGGATGAATTTGGCCAACTATTATGCATCTTATTGTTTTAGTTCTTATTTCATTTTATATTAGGTCAAGGACCAATTAGGAAACAGGGGTCCTTGATCAGCGGCCAGTGATTCAACCTGACTATTTCTATTTGACTTCTTTAACAAGTGATATAACAGTTACCTTGAGTTTAGTCTCATGAACTGTCAGAGAATTGGAGAGTGTGTCTATAATATCTTCTTCGTTTTTTGCCAGTTCCTTTTTATTCAATGGCCTCTTGCGCACCTGCATTAAAAGAATTCACTTGTAATACTATATTAATGTTTAAAGACATTCATACAAGCAAGGCATCTGCTGCACTAAGAAGAGACATTATTAACGTTGCTAGCAAATGAAGTCACTCTATCAATGAAATTCAGAGCAAATTACCAAAGTTCACAAAGCTGGGTAAGCATTGTATTTAGGACAAAGAAAGGAGCAGTTAACAAATACAAGTAAACCAAATAAAACAAAACAGAAAAACATACCACAACTTTAATCTTTGCAACAGAACTTGTCTTCTCTTTGTCTGCAGCAAAGCTTTTCAGGAGGTTGTTATCAGGCAAGCCAGGAGCTCTGCCAGTTTGTTTGTTGCTTGAAATGTAGGGGTCAGAGTCATCAAAGCTTCTTCCTCGAGCAGGATGAAACAGAGAAGAACCATCGTAGGGTCCTGGAACTTGCAACTATCATCAAAATACAGAAAACTTAGCGTAAATATGGATGCAAAGCCATAACACTCAACTGCAATATGAAATCCCAAATAACATATTCAACACCAAGGAGCAATGCCTGCTTTATGACAATGTGATGAAATTCTTAAGAGCTGACACCATGGTATCATTAGTTCTTGAAGCAACGACATGAAATGTATCCTACCTTCCATTTCTTCTCAAAAGCTTGTGTGCATGTCAACAAATAAATAAGACACGCCCTTTCATTCTTTTAAAAAGAAAGTTACAATGGTATTTTCTATTTTTGGAAAACCACATAAAACCATGCCATGCAATTTGTTTGGTTATATATGGAACCAGTTTCAAAGACCTAAAGCTCTTCTATGTTAATCAGAAACATGTTCCATATCCAAACATGCAAAAAAAGTGTTCTTAATGACATGAGACATATCAGCAAAGCAAGCAACCCATAATAGCTTGGGACTCAAACGTCTTTTTTGGTGCAAGACAACATGTTCTTCACTAGCTACAAAGCACAAAAATCAGAATATCATTTAGAAGCAGTTATAAATATGAAAGTAGCTAGAGCGTAGATTATCAAAGCAGAAGATTTCCATGGTAGTGCACAAAATCAAGCTCGAGAGCATTTCATTTATAAAAAAAAATCAAACAATATGGCAAAGATAGAACTTCAATTTATCGGAATGTGGATGGACCCAATTGTTGGATGCCACATTAAAGTACCATCACTAGATCATCCAAAACCACGTTTCTACTAATTCACTAGAAAATGACAGAAAACTCACCTCGGGCAGCAACTCGGTATCAAAAGAATGCAGATCCAAGAGGCCAGGACTGAACTCATTTGAAGAGTCCTCGCCATTCTTCCTCTGGCTCGATGGCCTTGAACTAACAGGAGGTGTTGTTGGCTCTGAATAAAATTCATTTCCCCTATTAAAAGTGCTTTGTGCATTGCGATACATTCTCAATGCCTGCCCTCCCACTCCTCCTCCACCATCACCATAGAAATTATAGTCCTGCATTGAATTCCACCATAAATATCGCAATCAATTGCTTGAGATGCAGCAGCATCCAATAAATAAAAACTAAATCTCTTGTGATGTAAGAAAAAATTTAAAAAGAAAAAAAACATTTTTTTTTTGCTTTGCCACATTTTCTTTACTTTACTGGCATTTTCCAAAGAAATCAAAAGTATCAGATCTGTATTTTCCATTCCATCATAAACCAATTATAGTCAACTCCCAATCAAAAGCAAAAAAGGGGGAAAAAACCAGTTGCCTGACTTAGTGAAGTCGAGAAACCAATAAAATTTCACAAAACAATCCAAGATTCAAAAATTTTGCCCCCTTTTTTTCCTTGAGGGACCAAACAGATTGAGCAGAAGACTCGAGCGCAAGATGGGAAAACTATAAAAAGAAAAGAAATTAAAAGATCTGGGCAAGAAAAAAGAAAACCTGAAGAGGAGGAATAGAGGAGGAAGAAGTGTTGTTGTTCTGAAGGTGCTGAAGACCAGCGGATTGAAACCATCTTCCATTTTCCGAAAACATTCCGCTGCTGTTATCAGAAGATGAGTATTGTCTTTGATGATGAGATCTCTGCCTTCCCATTCCGTTGTTCATATCACACACCACCCTCTCTCTCTGTATTAATATATGTAAATAAAGCAGGAGAGATTGTTGATTTATTTACCTTTTTCTCTCTCTCTCTCTCGGAGAAAAAAGAAAATAAATTCAAGTTGAAAGTTGAAACTTTAACTTAGAAGAGAGAAAACGGTAGCAATTAAGGTTATCAGCAGCACAAGATCGCTTTTTGCAAATGTTAAAAATGGATAGAGAGAGAATCTAGTGGAGGAAGAGACAGGTACACAAGAGACAGAGAAGGGTCGAGTAAAAATGAAGGACTGCTGTGCTGTAGTAGATTTTGAATTTTTGAAGACAGAAAGGGGACAAGCGTTTCTACCGCGTGCAGCAGTGTTTCTGTAGATTGGACTTGTTTGTCTATTTCAAAAACAAACGATTTGGACAAACTACAATTACACCCTCCATCTGTTGGATACATCTCAATTAGGTCATCCCCCTAACGACACCGTCTTATACCACCACACCATCATAGATATGCTAGTCTCTTCTCCCCCACTTGGATGTTAATTTGGCTTCGTTAAATTACATAAAACCCATGGATATCCATTACACTCCATTTTCTCTTTTTTCAATTATGTATCGACATTTAATGCATTCAATTTGGACGTTAATAACTATATTAATGTTACTATGATATTGATCTTTTGATAAATATCTAATTGCTAGCTTTTAAAATATAAAATTTAAATATATATATATATGAAGTTATTTTTTCAAATTCATAAATAATTAAATCTAATTTTTTTATTATTATAGAATATATATATATATATTATTCATCTTATCATTTTAAATATCATATCAATTACTCTGTTGTATATAATGAACAAGATAGCAATTATTTATTATTAACAAATTAAAAAATAATGATGAGAGAATGATAATATTAGATTAAATAAATGGAGGATTAATA